>PVJS01002047.1:0-89026 GCA_004027185.1 Glis glis
TTGACTACCAGCCACTGCTCAGGGGGCTGCACAAAGCTATATCCTGTGCATTACAGCCTTAACTTTCCATCTAGTGCTGAGAAAGCATTTCACCAAAAACAGGAGACAGACATAATTCCAAAGGAGTGAGAGTTCCAAGACCCAGGACACCTTTTTCTACGGGCATACTTCCTTGAAGCTTTTGCCACGTCATGCGTGTAGGTTCACGCAGACTCCGTAGGAGGCAAGGCCGTGGCACCTTTGGATATATATGTAGGAGTGGTATAGCTGGATCATATGATCATCCTATTTTTGTTTTTTGAGGAAACTTCATACTGAGTTCCATGGTGGTATGCTCATTTACATTCCTGCCAACAGTATGTAGGGGTTCCTTTATCTCCATATCCTCACCGGCATTTATTGATTTATTGCTTTTTGATAATAGTGATTCTAACTAGGGTGAGATGGCATCTCCTAGTTTTGATTTGCATTTCCCTGATGGCTAAAGATATTGAACATTTTTTTTTACTTATTTATTGGCAATTTGTATCTTTTTATTTTGAGAAGCTGACAACTAGTTTAGTGGACCTTTGGCTTTTTTTTCTTTAATAAAGGCTATTGTATTTAATTCCTCCAATGCTGCTAAAGATCTGCGTGCTTCCATGAGCTGGGGCACTCTGAGTACTAAAGGAAAGGATGAAATGAATTCTTCCCTCCTCCAAGTAAAAAGTCTCTAGTAAGCAGCATGAGTCACTTTTGCGTGGTACCTGTCTCTCTGAGATGTAATGATTCTCTGGTCAGCTATTCAGATACTTCATCACATTTAATCACCTCAGCAACTTGATGGAGCCCATGCTCTAGTAAGGGAAGTAGTGGGAGAGGAATTTTAGGCAACAACAATGGCCTAGTTTCACTGGATGGGCTATACGTTAGCAAGGTTGCATAATTTAGAATTTTCCCAAGAGCTGAAAGGACTGCGTGTGTTCCCTACTCTTCGGTATCAGGAAGGAGGGATTAAGTGAATGTTTTCAGTTTCACAGGAAAAGGTAATAAAAATACAAGTATATTTTGGGTCAAGTTCAATTTCTGCTTGCTTCTTCCAAATGTCTATGAAGAAAATAGATTGTAGCACAACAGAAACTTTAACACCCAAGCAGATAAGATTCTTTACACAACCCAGGTAGTTATCCGCTCCCCAATAAGAACCTAATTACAACGACTAATATAGCAAGCCTAATAAAATAGGGAGGAAAGTTAAAGATAGTTGGGTCAGGTCTGTCAGTCATAGTAAGACCATCATTAGTTACTATTTTAATGGTTCATTTGATTAAATGCTAAGCTATTGTCTTGTAATTATGTGTATTCAAGGGAAAAATACTCGAGTTCAATTAGGAATGTATCTTTTACTGCACGATGTTTAATGAAGTCGCAACATCACCATAATAAGCAAGGAATAATGAAAATCTTTTTTTGAAATTGCAATAGAAGTATTTGCAGAGAAGTAGCTGGCATGTGTAATACGATGAGTTCCCTTAAATGGCTCAACTGTTGATCAAAAAAGCAAATTATATAAGTGGATACTGCGAGGCAGAAACATGTGGACACAGCTGGAGTGTCATGTGTCACGGTTCCAGTCATTGCCAGCTGGCGGTCACACAAAGGCAGGCCAAGCCAAACAATTACTGTTATTCATAGAGCAAATGTGCATTCCAAATACACAGTGCAGGCTTTATGAAATAACTGAGCATTCAGATGCATCCAGACAGCCCAGCGTTTTTTCATCACACGTCCCTGGGTGCCAGGCCAATATGGCAAACTGACTCTGCTATTCAGAAACCCTTATCTTTACCCAATTAACCAAATCACAGCAACGTTCAAGAGTTCTTCATGCACTTTGCTGAGCACGTCAAACCAGCAGGCTTACTGGGCGGCAGATGCACAGCTTCTGGAAGCAATCTGCTTTTTAAATTATTTTTTTTTCTTGAGCTGTAAATACCACATTCGACCACTGCCCGTTATGAGCCAGAGCTCAGAGTCAGACAGGAACATCTAAATGTCCAGCACTCATCCCTGTCCTCAATTCTGTGTGCCTGTGCAATGGACACTTTCCAAGATGTTGCCTTGAGACTGAAAAGGATGCTTAAGAGTCAGGCAACAGGGATTCATACTCTTGTCTAACGGGAGTAAGTAAATTTAATGGGAGAACATTCTAGAAGAGAACCTGATAACGCAGTAAAACAAAAATCCCTGGATTATCTAAGTATAGACACCAAAGGAAGAAGTAAAAAAGAGCCGTTACTTCCATAATTTTTTATCTAATTTATTATAATAAAATGTAGCCACAGCTCCCTGCCTGTTATGTATTTCCACAGATAGGGTCACAGGAACATGTGAAAATGTTATCATGCTTCCAACTGTGTCAGAATAAAAATGCTGGAGAGAAGGTGTCAGTTGCTAAGGAAGTTTCATTGCAGTAGAAAGTGAGTGATTATATCCTAAATAATCATTCCAAAGAAAGTTCAGGGCACTGTATCTAGAAGAACGCTCTCCCCTAAAATAGAATGCAACCCATGTCTGCAACTTTACATTCTCTAATACTTCACTCAATAAAGTTAAAAAGGGCAAAATTAATTTTAGTGATATATTTTATTTAACATATGTTTAAGATATTATTATTTCAACATATAATCAATATAATGTGTGTGTGTGTGTGTGTGTGTGTGTGTGTGTGTGTGTGTGTTGCTAGGGGTCAAACTTAGGGCCTCACACATTCTAAACAAACACTCAACCACTGAGCTAAATTCCCATCCCCAACATAAAATTATTAAGGAGATATTTTACGTCCTTTTTTTTTGGTGTGTGTGTGTGGGGGGTATATTGGGGATCAAACCCAGGGGAATTCTACCTCTGAGCTACATCCCCAGCCTTATTTTATTTTTATTTTGAAACAGGGTCTCACTAGGTTGATGAGAGTCTCACTACTTGCTGAGACTGTCTTTGAACCTAATAATAAAATCTTCCTGTCTCGGCCTCCCAAGTACTGGTGTTACAGGGGTGCACCACCATGCCAGCCTACATCTTTGTGTGTGTGTGTGTATGTGTGTGTGTGTGTGTGTGTGTGTGTGCACGCGCGTGCTACATCTTGAAAGCTAGCATGCAATTTACAATTCCATTGTGTCTCAATTTGGACACAATGCTCAGGAGCCACATGTGGCGTATGGCGACTGTTCTGGACAAGGTAGCACTAGACTTTCAGCACGGGGAATTTGAGGATGCCCAAGCACACACTGTCCAGTACCATGGAAGACTGCCTTAAGAGAATGAGATGTCGTATATCCTGTTTTGGGTCTCAGCTCTACTTTCAAGCGTCCCAGTTAATCATCCATAAAACAGAGATAATAAAATCTGCTTTACCATCTCCACTGAGTTTTCTGTGAGTAAAATTAGATCATAGATGCCTATTTTGAGAAATGGACAGTGTCCAGTTAGTCTCAGATTAAGCAAACCCCTAAAAACTTGTTGAAAGTAGCTGCAAGTTCTAGGAAGTGAGGAAAATCATTTTTTCCCCTTAATTCTTTGTGTTCTATTATTCCTTTCACAGGGTCATTTTATTTTATATATAAAAAATATAATACAATATAAATAATAATTATATATTATTTATATATATAAAACAAATATACATATATACATACACACACACTTTTATTGGTGCGTTGTAGTCTCTCATCATGATGTAGTTCAGGGTGATGGTGACATACATTCACACAGCACTTGTGAGCTTCACAGGATCATTTTAGAAAGCAGGTGTGGTTTTACAGGTAAAAGTTCTCCCTCAATACCTATAAAGGTCTTCAGAGGATTTAGAAAGTAGCAACAGCCACCAATGTAAGGTCACTGTTCTTCTGGGTAAGGGGCGTCCCTTCGGTGGCCATGCCATGTAGGTGTGACTCCAGTCTTCTCTGGAAACCCAGGACAAGCAACAGTAGCCGCAGTGTCCAGAAGATGCCACGCCTTGTGAGGTGTCTTTGCAGTTGTGCTTCATGCAGGTGACAATAAATGTCAGGCAGTTTAGAGCCTTTCCTCTGTTTCCTTCATCCCTGACCCTCGCAGACCCCACTGCTCTGCGCACCTCCCTGGCTATATACAGTTGTGGGAAAACTAGGGAACCATTTGCTTTCGGATTCCCTGTGTTCAAGTGCACTGGCCATCCAGAATACCAGCAGCTCCAGCCCATAAGGCACCATATTAAAGTCCATCTACCCAGATCTGCCACAGTTAATAACACTTAGCATTAAATGCATCTTTGAATGTATAGGTACTGACTTCTTATTTAAATTCGAAATCAGAATCATGATGGTAAGGCTTACACAGTGCCTTGAATTTTAAAAGGCTTTCCAGATTGAGCAGTAATACATCATGACCTCACCAAGATATCACCTGAAGCAGTTCTAGGAAAAGCTTAACAAGCCAGGCATGGTGGCGTACGCTTGTAATCCCAGTACTTGGGAGGCTGGGACAGGAGGATCACAGGTTCGCAACCAGCCTCAGCTACTTAGTGAGGCCCTGTTTCAAAAATAAAGAATAAAAAATAGGGCTGGGGGTGTAGCTCAGAGGTAGAATGCCCCTGGGTTCAATCCCCAGTATGGAAAAAAAAAAGAAAAAGCTTAACAGCAAGTTAGTGCACAGGAAGGAGTTCAAGTCCAGGACTCAGCAATTTACCAGCAAGTTTCAACTTGTCCACAGAGATGCTGTATGACTATAACTTCTCTCTGCCTCAGTTCCACTTTCTGTAAAATGGGAGTAAAAAGTTGTGCCCTGCACACCTCACAGGGTATTTGTAAAGATGAGATGAAACCATGGGAAGAAAGTATTTGACAAGATCAAAGTGCTTGAATGGATGTGTTAGTCAGCTTTTTATTGCGGTGACAAAATACCTGAGATAAATGTCTTATAGGGAGGAAAAGTTTATTTTGGCTCAGAGTTTCAGTCCATGATCACTTAGCCCTGTTGCTTTGGGCCTAGGGTAGCACAGAAAGTCATGGGAGTGTGTGGCAGAGGAGGTCTCTCCACTGGATGAAGGCTGGGAAGCATAGAGAGTGAGAGGAAGGGCCTAGGGTTCCAATATCCCCTTTAAGGGCACGCCCCCCAGTGACCTAACTTCCTCCCATTAGGTCCCACCTCCTGAAGGCTCCACCACCTCCCAATAGCACCACAGACTGGTGACCAAGCCTTCAACACATGGTCCTTTGGGGAAATCCATGACCCAAACTGTAGCAATAGATGTAAGGGACTTATATCTGCACTTATTAGAAGATGTGAGCCCTGGAGTTCCAATGAAAGGAGAAGAAGGAAGGAGGCTTACATTCCCAGGACTTCCCTCCATGCCAAAGTCTTTATATTTGAAACTGGGTGTCCTTGTTTGGCCAGATCTGGGAATCTCTTGCTTTGCTTCCTTATGACAGCCTGGCACCTGTATCACATGAGATGCTGTTCACGAGTGAGTGCGTTTGTTCTTGGCCTGCTGTGTGTGTGGGACTGGGGTGGGGTAGAGGTGGTGAAGGGAAGGGAGAGGAATGAAGTACACGCAGGGGAATGTGTGGCTTTTCCACCTTGGTCTGGAAACCTGGGCTGGGGTAAAGGGCTTGGACAGAGGGTAGAGAAGAAGTATAAGCAGGGTCCTTCTGGGTTCTGGTGGCCTGGTACTCACCCAGAGCTTTTCTTTCTTTCTGGGATTTTCTTCCCTAAGCTATCTGTATGACTTGGTATCTCATTTCCTTCAAGTCTATGTCAAATGTCGGCTCCTTATAGACAAGCACCCTGATTATCCTATGTAAAGTAGCAAACCCTGTCACTCTTTACCTTATCTGCTTGTTTTTTCTTCATAGAACTCATTCTTACCCCATAAGGAGATATATGTTTCTATTTTCAAAATTTATCTCTCCTACTAAAAATGTAAGCTCCATGAAAGAGGGTCTTTCTCAGTTTTTAATCTTCTGTGTAGCACACACTATTTCTTGTATGAGCGGATGGATGAATAAATGAACAAAATACTTGTTGGACTGATTTTTTTTTTACCATGTGTTTTCCTAAATCATTAAGGCAAAATTTTCCTTGGGTGCAATGCTTGTTTGTTTTTCCCCCAAGTGAGGACAATGCAAACACATTCATCTTGCACACATGCTGCCTGGGTTTGCAGTGAGGCTTCCTAGCCCAAAGCTGAGAGACAGGAGCTGCTGGTGGGGGCTACACGAGTGTAACACCCTAATCCAGGTGTGGTGTGTGGTCTAAGGCATGAGACACTCATGGCTGTTGAAATCATTCATTCATTCAACAAATACTACTGGTTACCTTGTATGTGCTGGGATTTCCATCAGGCACTGTGGAGACACTGATGATCAAAGTTCCAGAATGTTCTGTCCTCATGGGACTTACAGTCTGGCTGTTTCCTTCAGAATATTGGGTACAAAATGTGATGAAATGTGTGGGTTTCCATATGCAGAACCACACCTGCTCTTGTGTCAAAGGATGATGAAGCTTCTTTTGCTTTAAAAAAAAATCCAGCTGGGTGTGGTAGTGCATGCCTGTAATCCCAGTGCTTGGGAGGTGGAGAAAGGAGGATTGTAGGTCTGAGGCCGGCCTCAGCAATTTAGTGGTACTCTCAGCAATTTAGCAAGATCCTGTTTCTACATAAAAAATTAGGGGTGTTCAGTCCCCAGCACCACACACACACACACACACACACACACACACACACACACATATACTTGACTTCTCCCTCCCATACTCTCACCATCCTCTGGTTTTAGAAGGTTTACTAACTGCACTCAACCATAGAACTTCGAATAGCTCTCCTCTCCTCCTCCTCCTCCTCCTCCTCCTCCTCCTCCTCCTCCTCCTCCTCCTCCTCCTCCTCCTCCTCCTCCTCCTCCTCCTCCTCCTCCTCCTCCTCCTCCTCCTCCTCCTCCTCCTCCTCCTCCTCCTCCTCCTCCTCCTCCTCTTCCTCCTCCTCCTTCAGCTCCTCCTCCTCCTCCTTTTCCTTTTAAGGAACGCTTTACAAATTTGCATGCCATTCTTGTGCCATGAGAATCTTCTCTGTATCCTTTTCCAGTCTATGAGCTGCTGAAGCCAGCACAATGGCCACTCGACACATGCCCAAGTTCATTAGAAACCCATCTCCCTCCCCTGCCTTTGCCAGGCAGGAACAGCCAAGAACACTGCCAGGGAAGGTCGCCCTGAAACTGTCGTGGAAGGACCGCAGACCCACATTAGACACCCTGAGTCCTGGCCTGCGCATTCACACGTACACACGCACCGTGTGCAGTCTCTGGCCAAATCTCAGCCGCTCCAGCCACTCGCAGCCGCCGGCCTCACAGGAAACTGGAGCTGGGTGAGGACAGCCTGCCTCCAGGTGCTCCTCTCTTCTTTCCACGGCTCCTGACACTTCTTGGCCACCCATCAGTTTCCATTCGGTTGCGGGCGGGCCGTTTTCTTATCTTCAAAGTGTTTTTCTTTGTTTGCAGAGGGAAGCCTACCCCTGAATAAAGTCCTTGCTTCTCCGGTGCACAGGGAACCTTCACCAGGCGCCCAGCTGCTTTCGGACCCCTGCCACCCAGCCTCAGCCTGCGTTTCCCCGTTTCCACTATGGAAATAGATTCCTTGGAAGGAGGCCTGCTTCTTTTGGGCCCTGTGGCTTCCTTTCTGAGAGATGAGACACAGAGAAAACCCAGGGGATGGCTGGCTTGGAGGTTCCCTGAAAAGGTCCCTCAGGGCTGGCTTGAACGGCGTTTTTGTGTCACAGAAGAATCCCTCAGTCTTTCTGGTTTTGGCCGGGGCTCCCTGCTTCTTCGTGGGATGCTGATGAATTTGTGCCTGGCTCCTCTCTTAGGATTCCCTCTGTGTTTATCCTGTACTGACTCTGAGTAGCTGCTGTATCTTGAAGGCTCATTCAAGGAGAGTTAAGTCAAGGGCTGACAGCTGGTGAGGTCATTCTGCAGTCTAGCCAAGGTCCGTGTGCCATTACAATGAAGTAATAATGTATTTATAACACACCTAACCACTGATGGCTTCTATTGCTGTGGGGTTCCCCCCCCCCGCATTTGCACAGATGTTTTTTGAAAACTCAAGAATTGGCCTCCAGAAACAACCTTTTAGCAAACACACTCTGCCTGTTGACTCTGGCGGCTGCTTATAACGAGAGTTGTTAGCACGCGGGATTTATGTTTCAAATATCATTTTAATTTCTCCGGCAGCATTTTTACCACAAGATGTTAATTCACTGGTGCACTTGAATCCCATAGTGCCTCTCCCCCCTCTCTCTCCCACTTTCTCTCTCTCACTCAACTGTACACACACACACACACACACACACACACACACACACACTAGCTCTCTCTTAATGAAAATATGGACTTGGTTTCTAAGGAAATAGTCTCAGGGCCTGATTCATTGAAACACAGTGCATTCATTTTCCATGGAATTTACTCTGAAATGTCATACTCTTTTTATTTGATAAATTATGTACCTTTGTGATTCATTAAGCCCCCTCTCTTTATTCCCGAGGAGCACCCTCTTTGTCATGCACAATGTGATTAGTCCCCAAAGGGCAGTTGGTCTTCCCAGAGACATGAACTGCTTCTAACATTTAGCAGAGGCCATGTGGAAGCATTTCAAGATGCCCACACTAGACTGACACCTCGCATGGATTCCTCTGAGGGCCGTTATGTCAATTTTGTACATCTTGGTATTTCCTGATAGAGGTGGGTTCAAGATAACACCCCTAACTGATCCCATGACTAACATTCTGGAGAGTAAAATAAATAAAAACAGTTGGAGACTTTTGTTCTACTGGTCTCTGGCATCCGTTCCTTCTTTCTCCTCTCCTGTCATCTCTCTGCATTTTTGCCTTCCATTAGGGCCTCTCCTCTGCTGGCTCACAAGTGCCCTACCAGTCCCCCAGGCAAGAGGCTTTCTAAACTCATGCACATTCTTCCTAAATTTTCACCACCTCTGAAACAGGTGCCAACAACTGTGGGTCCCCACATCTACTCCACTGATGCTTCACGACTGACAAGTGGAAAACCTCTGCTTGCTCCTCAACACTGCAGCCTCTTTGGAAGTCCCAACTCTGTGGTCCACACTCTCCTGGAAGCTTCTCCCACAGCATGTTCTGCCAGACTCCCTGGCTGGCTCCTTTTTTTTTTTTTTTGTGGTATCGGGGATTGAACCCAGGGGCGTTCTACCTCCGCGCTACACCCCCGGCCCTATTTTTTATACTTTATTTTGAAACCGGGTCTCACGAAGTTGCAGAGGGCCTCACTAGGTAGAGAGAGAGAGAGAGAGACAGGAAGAGAGAGAGAGAGAGAGAGAGAGAGAGAGCTGAGGCTGGCCGTGAACCCGGATCCTCCAGTCTCCGCCTCCCAAAGTACTGGGATTACATGGCTGGCTCCTTTGTGACTCCCACTTCCTCTGCTACTCATGCTATCTTGGCTCCCTTTCTGACTCTGGCGCTACACACTCTCCTCTAGTTTTTTTCCAAGGTCCCCAGCTAATGGTTTCTATTGTAGTTTGGGTTCCAGCTCTAACTCTCACTTCTAACCACTGACCACACCCTGCCTAAGTGTCTGGGGAGGGACAATTTTCATACCCACTGTGGGACTTACCTTTGTCCCCTGGGGCTGGATTATAGCTCACCTGAGCCCTGCCCCCCGAGGCCCTGGTGGGATTCTTAGCATCATTTCCATCATCTCCTCCTCCTGGTCCCAGCTTTCCTGAGTACTGGTCTAACTCTTTCACTCTGTCTGGTTTGATTGTTTCTCTTTACTGTCACCAGACAGGTCAGAATCATCTTGGGCATTTATGAAACCTCCACTTGCTGGGAGCCACCCTGCCGATGGTGATTCAGAGTGCCTGGGGTGGGGCTGGCCTCTGTCCTCTGTTGAAGCTTTAGGAGATTAGGACAGGCAGCTGGGTGGAAAGGTGACGCTGGAGGTCCTGACCCCTCTTCTCCACTGCTGGGGCACATGGGCCCCTTGTCACACCCCACCCAGGCTTGCCCTGCTTTGCTCACTTCCTCCTCCCCCTGGACACCCTAGGACAGCCAGAGGCACTTTCTACACACACACCCAGTCGTGTCATTCCCTTGCTGAAAAATGTCGGCTACTTCTTTCTCCAGGTTCAAGTCCACGCCCCTAATCATGATTTGCCATTTTTTAAATGTTCTCTTGCCTGGGCACCTTCCTGATGCCTTCCACTGTAAGGAAGGCACCCACTCCTTTCTGTGTCGCATGGATCATTCTTACAGGAGGCATATTGGAGATGAAGAAGTTTTTCCAAGCCTGGCTCCAAAGCCAGCTCCCTTGCCCAGTGTGGGGCAGCCTTTCTTAGCCAGAGGCACTCCCTCTTCCTGTCCCCGTGAGGACTGTGCATGGCCCTCGCCCTGCTTGGTGGTTACTGGGTTTATGGCACATGTGCCTGTCTGTTCTTCTCCACAACACACACAGGGAGGAGCTTCTTAAGAATCGAGCCTGCATCCCATCACCCCCAGGACCCCTCAGTGCCTGCACAGTGACCCGCACTCAATGAGGAGACAAGTGGGCATCGGTTTTGTCAGGGACTTAAATAGTGTGAGGTAAGGGATAGGGTAGGGTTTTCAACACACACACTGAACCTTAGAAATAATAATGAAGATTTTTCCCTTGGGCAGAAACTTGGCCCCTTAGTGCCACACTCAGTGTGTGGGGACTGTGGGTTTCTATGTTGTTCCCCGTTGGATCCATACAGAAGGCCAAGGGCCCAGAGAGAACAGGTGCAGGTCCTGGTCCTGCCCTTTCCCGCCATGCGTTCCCAGACCAGGGCATTTCCCATCCTTGTGCCTCAGCCCCTTCATCTGCAAAATATGGCAATTCAAAATATGGCCACTTCACAGGGTCGGAACGAGCACGAAGCCGATGGCCTAACAAAGCACTTGGGGCAGAGAGGACGCCTCACTATCGGCGTTTTGTTTCCTCTCTGGGAACCAGCGTGCATTCTGGTCAGTCACAGAGACACCAAAAGACAGCCCTCAAGCCCAGAGCCGCCCGCCTGCCTCCTCCAGACTGCACCCTGCCCCTCGCCACTGCCCCACCACTCATGGGTGCATGACTTGGAGTCCAGTGATTCTAGTTACTGTCTGACCTCAGAGAAGTTACTTGATCTCTGTAGACCTCAGTTTTCTCTTCTGCAAAATATGATGATGATGATAATAATAATGCTTACGTCATAGTTTTATAGTGGGGACTTTATGATCTAATGCATGTGGAGCATTTAGTACAGTGCCTGGTGCAGAGGACTCCATGAACATTGGCTGTCATAATTAGGAAAAGGGAGGCAGGAGTGAGGTGCAGCCCCAATCGACTGTCAGTGTGTATGGGCACAACCAAAGAAAGCTATCCCTCTCATTGGCATTTCTTCTCAGATCGCCTCCCAATACATTGGAGATTTCATTTTACCATCTGACAGAAGAGTCACTTAAACGCCTCTACTCTTTTGGCCAGTTCTCAATGTACTCTGCAATTTAACGCAATTAATTATAGGATTTAATATAATTACACTTATATAATTAATTTAATCATATAACTCTACTTAAATTGTCCCCCCACCCCCCGCCACACACCCCGCACTGAATGTATACCTCCTCCCCAGGGCACCTCCCTCAGGCTTCCGGGAGAGAAGTTGGCTTCCTGCCTTTCTTCCGTGTTTAGGAAAACAGGAGGGGAGAGCCCTCAAGGTGCTATTGGGTCACCTCTCTTCTTAGAGATTCAAACTTGAGGCCGCAAAGTAGCCTGTGCTTCTGACTATACTCTGTTCTGGCTATTTCTTCCTGTGGAGAAAAACACAGGGCTGAGGTCTGCAGGCCATCTGGGCGAAGCTTGACTGACTATTCTTGGTGGAATTGCTATGTAGACAACAGCAATCCTCTTCTCTCCCTGTGGACAAAGGCCGTGTTCCTCGGTTCTTTTTCTGTGGGATTTTGGATCCTGAAAAAAATATTTTAACTCAATATAGCCTAATAGAGTCCTGAATGGTAGGTATAAAAACCCAGCTTTCTTTTCTGCACAAACACTTAATAAACAGGACAAGTTAAAGAGATGGAAATAGGATGACTAGGAGAAAAGATACACATATGCCTGTCACACACCCTAACTACTTAGGTTTTACATCGTTCAAAAATTTGCATCTCAAATGAGAAGGCTTCTAACATAGATTTGTAGAGCAAAGAAACCAAAATACCTACAAAAGCTGTTGATTTGCTTTTGTAACAAGGAAATCAAGTTTTTTTGACTTTATAGTAGAAGCTGCATATTTCTTCCTGCATCAGTGACTATGATTTATAAAAGAATAAGCAAAATTTGGAGGTTAACAGTAAAAGATTACTCAGTAATTATTGAAAATGAATGGTGGACCAGGACTTAGAACCATATTACAGCAAGTTACACGTTAAACAATTTTCCCCACCCCCAATCCCATCTTTTTTTTTTTTTAAGCTAGGGGTTCGTTTGTCCTTTAGGTTGGAGTAAATTTGAAGTTGGAATATTTTTTCCTGATTCTCTTTTTTTGGAAGGAGCAATCAGGCCTTGATTCTGTGGCCAGTAAAGTCTAAAGCTTGTGTAACACTGCTTTCCACAGGAAGACAGTCTTCTGTCTTCCAGAAACTACATGGGCTAAGGAAGGCCCAGAAGTACTAAGGATTGTCATGGGCTCTATCATTATGAAGACTCTTTTAAGTCAATATTTACCATGTTTCTAGCACTGTGATTAAATAGTCCTCAGTAAAAAGAATTATTTATTCAAGGTAACCATATCTGAGACATTTAATGATTAACATTTATTTTCACCTGCCCATCTGTGGATGAGCTCACATTGAGCTGGTTTATGCTGGCTTTAGCTGGGCGTGGCTTCAAGCTGCTGGTTGGGTCAAGTCATGACTCTGATCTACTTTGGTCCAATGGCTGCCCAAGGCACACAAAAAGCAAGTTCAACTATGCAAGCATATTTCATGTCCCTTCCTCGGGTCACACCCATTAACATCTCATTGGCCAAGGAAGCAGCATCACCAAGCCCAAAGTTAAGTGGAGCTAACTCCACCCATCATGAGGCCAAAGCCAGTCATAGAGTGGGGAGTAGGTGAAGGAGGCAAGAGGGAGTAAATAGAAACTACCAGAGTAACATCCTATGCGTAGGCCAAGGCATTAACGCTTGCTTACTTGTATTATTTTAGTTAATTTGTAGATAAGCATAGTGGTAATTTATGGTCTTAAATAATTTTCATTATCATTAGTGAAAGAAGCATAGGAGCCTGAGACAGAGGCCATATCCCATGTCTGTGACTTTCTGAGAGGACAAATGAGTTAATCACCCCGAGCCTCAGGCTTCTGGTAGAAAATTCGGGCAGCCAAGTTTGGTGGCGCATACCTGTGATCCCAGTACTTGGGAGGCTGAGATCAGGAGGATCCCAGGTTCAAGGACAGCCTCAGCAACCTAGCGAAACCCTGTTTCACAAAACAAAAAATAAAAAGGGCTGGAGGTGTAGTTCAGAGGTAGAATGACCATGAATTCAATCCCCAATACCACAAAAAATAAAAAGAGGAAAGAAAAGAAAATGTAGGCAATCCTACAGCCTGGTTCCCAGAATTTTCATGAGGATAAAGTGAAATAATGATAAGAAAAATACTTAGAAAACTAAAGTGTTAACTTCAATTATTGTTTTTTGTTCTAATTAGCAGAATGTGAAAGTCCTTATAAATCAAAACTATTCCTCCTCCTCTCCCTTCTCCTCCTCTTTCTCCTCCTCCTCCTCCTCCTCCTTCTCCTCCTCCTCCTCCTTCTTCTTCGTACTGGGGATTGAACCCAGGACATTCTACCTCCTAGCTACACCCGCAGCCCTTTCAATTAATTAATTGATTTTAATTTGGAAACAGGGTCTAAGTTGCTGAGAATCTCGCTAAATTGTGAGGCTGGCATTGAACCTGCATTGTTCCTGTCTCAGCTTCTCGAGAACTGGGATTACAGGCGTCACCACCATGCCTGGCTGCTCATGTTTTTGATATAGGAGCTGGTCATGGCTTAGAGAATTCAGGTTTGTATCTTGACTCCATCCATGTCTTAGACTTTATGAATCTTAGGTCCTTTACTTTAAAAGTGAGAATTATAATATCATCTCTGTTCACCCACAGTGTTTGGGGGACTTCAGAGGAGATAATGAATGAAGAACACTCCATACACTGTCAAGAGCCATGCGCATGCAGCCGGAGCTCAGAGCTTATCGCTAGTGAAGCTGACGTTTGTCATCTGAATGAGGGGGATTTGCAAAGAATTACAGGTTCATAGGGTTTAGAAGAAGAAGAGGTTTTGAGATAGACATATAAAGAAGACTGTATTTGTAAATTGAATGAGAAATTCATGGTGGAGAGGGCAGCTTTTGGTGGAAAGTGGAAGGCTGGCCTCTCATCTGGGGAGAGATGAGTATTGGGCCCATGGACCCGGCAAGCAGGTCTTACTGGGAATGACAGTGCATAGAATTCAGCTGGCGCTCCAGATGGTGTTTCTTTGGAGCTTCTTATCTTCTGAGTTTCAAGGGAAGGCAGGGAGGTGTGACTGGCCAGTGGTTAAGAGTGTGAAAAGATAGACCTGTATTTATATCTCTGTTCTCCTTACAGTGGAGCAGTGTAACCTTGAGACAGATATGTTACATGTCCATGCCTGAGTTTTCTCATCTGCTCGAAGGGGATGAACATCAGTGCCTAACTAACAGGGAACATCCAGCATCTGACAGAAGCATGGCAGGGCCACCTAAGCCTAGTAGCCTAATGGTCAGACCTGGCTTGCTTGAGGAAGAACAGAAATAAAAGAGGGGGCACTTACTTGGAGTAAGATGATTATTGACTGACTGGGGCCTGGGGTGGATCATCATACAGGGTGACTCAATGTTTTCAGGAACTTGCTTTAGGTTCTCATCTTAGCTTCCCTGGGCCACCTTTAAACACCAAAATGTCCAGACTGCATCCCAGACCAATTAAATAATAAGCACTGCTGGGGCCTGGGTCCAGGTGGCAGCATCTTCTAACCCCACGCGCAGGCAGGGCCAAGTTCAGTGCAACAGGAAGCTTCCTCCAACAGGCCAAGTGGCCAGGAGCATAGAGCTCTGGAATGAGGTACATCTGGCTTTGGATCCTGGCTCTGCCACTTATTAACTGTGGCCTTGGACCTCAATTTCTCCTCCTCCTCCTCCTCCTCCTCCTCCTCCTCCTTTTCTTCCTCCTCCTCTTTCTTTTTTATTTTTGTTTTGAAACAGAGTCTTGCTAAGTTCCTGAGGTTCTTGCTAAATTGCTGAGGTTGGCCTTGAACCTGCAATCCTCCTATCTCAGCCTCCCAAGTACTAGAATTACAGGAGTACACCATGTCTGGCTGGACCTCAATTTCTTAATCTGTGAAAGAGGACTAGGATCCTCAGCACCCTACCTCAGGAAGCCGCTGCAAAGATGAAATGAAATAACAAATGAGAACTGATTGGCATCTATTGAGTGTTCCAAAAAATGGTAGCTGTTGCTCTTAATGGAGGTCTTCTTTGAGAATCACTACATATAATGTGTCTTCCCTCTTAGTCTGTTCTTACCATATGACCTGGTTTTATTTTCTAGGTAGCATGTAAGACAATCTGGAATTATTTTTGCTTATGTACTGTAACATCAGCACTATCATGACAGGGATGGTGTGTGTGTCCTTGGTGCCTGGAACAAGGCACGGTATACAGTAGACCTTCTGTTTGTGCTCGATTGAATGAATGAATACAGGAATTTTACTTCCTCCCCTTTGGAAAGCTTGATCCTAACAGTGAGGATTTAACCATTGAATTCTCTTTAAAGGAGATGATTGGTTACAACTGCTGAAATATGCTTTTAGAAACGTATGGTTCGGGCACAGCAGAGTTCTGGAGCGAGCTCCAGGAGAGGTCAGCTTTACTGGGCTCTTCCCCTTTTACTGCCTTGGAGGAGGGAGAGAGCACACCTGCTTTTCTTTCTCGCCTCGACTGATTACAGAACAGGAGATTTGGAAAAGGCTCCCCTGCCCGCAAAGTGAACTCCATCCCAGGTCGTTGGGAGGAGGGGTTGTCTGTCCCACCCTCCGTGTCTCACCTGTCCCCTCAGGAGCCCGCGCGTGTCAAGTGTTTGCTCGCCTTTCATTAACCCGTGAGACTTTCACAGCAAGCAAGCCTCTTGAAGAGGGAAAAAGCCTTCCAGGCAGTTGGTGGAAATACTCAAAGGCAAAACTTGCAAGTTTGCACTTGTTGGTGAACTCAGGTGGGTTATTTTTCTAGTCAATTTAACCCCCAGAGGAGGTTTGAGGGGAGTTGAGACTAGCAGATAATCACCCTCAGGAAGAGGCTTCCACCAGGTCCTGGATGATCAGCCTGGGTGATAGACCCTGGTGCTTGGCTGAAACTCCAAAGACACTCACCCTGAGAGGGACTTCAAAATTTTCCTTGTGAAGTACAGCCATTTACGTTTGACACACGTGGGAACTGAAGTCTGTAGAGTCTGAACCACAGGTGCAAACCATTCTAACCTGGTTACAGTGGACCTGAGACTGGATCCCCAGTTTCTTGTCCTGGTTCACTCAAATCTGCAACCACACACTCTGTACTCCTCATTTACAAATGAAACAGCATGCCGGGCGTGGTGGCACACACTTGTAATCCCAGTACTTGGGAGGCTGAGACAGGAGGATCCAGGTTCATGGCCAGCCTCTGCAACTTAGTGAGTGAGACCCTGTTTCAAAATAAAGAATAAAAAATAGGGCTGGGGTTGGAGCTCAGAGGTAGAATGCCCCTGGGTTCAATCCCCAGTACCACAAAAAGGAAAGAAAGAAGGAAGGAAGGAAGGAAAGAAGGAAGGAAGGAAGGAAGGAAGGAAGGAAGGAAGGGAGAGAGAGAGAGAGAGAGAGAGAGAGAGAGAGAAAGAAAGAAAGAAAGAAAGAAAGAAAGAAAGAAAGAAAGAAAGGAGAAAGGAAGGAAGAAAGAAAGTAGAGAGAAAGAAAATGAGGAAACAATAGAGTTTTGATTTCTGGGCGGAACCAGGGCCTGGACTTCCTAAAACCTGAAGTTGTGAACTAAAGAAAAAGGACAAAGGCTTAGGCAAAGAAAATTACTCAGACAAGTTCGTATGAGAACCTGGAAGTGCATTTCCGGTTGACTCCAGCAGTCTTCTTTCTTTTTTCTTTTTTTCTCCAATGAACATTGTGGGTTGTATGGGAAAACATAGTTTATCGTTGTTATTTTTTCCCTCTTGCCTAGAGCCATACTTGGGTATGGAGAATTTGTACTTGTCAGAAACTCAATAGAACCTTAAATATTTCATTTGGGTGAATCTCTAGGAAGGGCGAGACTTGAGTGAGGCTGTGATAAAGATAATGTGAGCTAAACCAGGCAAGTGTTCACTGTCTGCGCTTTGATTTCTTCGCCTCGCACTTCACACGCATATTTGCTGGTGTGTCAAGTCAGTCACTTCTGCTGGATACAAAATGCGCTGTGTTCTTGGTTGCCGATGCATTATTTAGTGTGCGGTAGTTGTTTAGTTCAGTGCATTTACAAAGTGCTCCATTTTTGTTTACCAAGCCACCATGGAGAGCACTGAAGTAGGCTCAGAGACAGTGGAAATTGCCACACAGCAATCCGTCATCCTAATCAACCCAGAATTCAAGCTGATTAAATCTATATTTAATAAGGAGTCCAATTGATTCATGTTGTGTTAGAGTCTATCAGAAAGGGGGATTTTATTGGTAAATTGTTTTTACTCCTGGAGTGAAATTATCCCTCTTGACTTCTCTGGCTCTTGAAAAATACAAATAACTAACATTGACTCAAGAGAAGGAGTAAATCAAAATGGAACCATAAATAAGGCATAAACCCAAAATGCTGTCAAATAATTGCTTTCTTTCAAAAGAGAATTCAGCCCAGATCATTATTCCAAGTGGTTTTTTTCAAAGTTTTAATGAAAATTCCCATTATATATAAAGTGTTCCAAAGCAGAGGAAGAAAGCCATTGTGATTGATTTTTCAAGCCTAGCACATTTCTGATACCAAAACCCGACATAAAAATGACATGAGAAAGCCACAAATCAATCT
Organism: Glis glis; assembly: GCA_004027185.1. Taxonomy (NCBI): domain Eukaryota; kingdom Metazoa; phylum Chordata; class Mammalia; order Rodentia; family Gliridae; genus Glis; species Glis glis. The sequence goes on from PVJS01002047.1 coordinate 18,140, forward strand.
CACTCATGAATACTGAGAAGTAATAATTCTAAATAAAATTCTAGTAAATTGAATTTAATAGTGTTTTAAAGAGTGATTTACTATGAACAAATAAAACTTACTAAATAAAATTAAAAATGTTTTACTATAGCACATCTACTAATATAATTTTCCAAAAATATATTGTGACACTGCTTAACAGATCCTGAAAAACATTTGCTAAAATTTAATATTATTCATTAATGATTTTTAGGAATCATAGGCTATTAAGAACCTATGAATAGTTAAAAATTTTCTTAATTTGATATAGAAAATTGAACACAAACCAAGAAACAATACCATTTGTGAGAGTGAAAATCATTCTTATTAAAGTCAGGAACAAAGCTGGGTATGGTGGCGAACACCTGTAATCCCAGTACTTGGTAGGCTGAGATGGGAGGATTGCAGGTTCAAGGCCAACCTCAGCAACTTAAAGAGACCCTCAGCAACTCAGTGAGATCCTATTTCAAAATAAAAAATAAAGAGAGTTTGGGGTTTAGTTTAGAGGTACAGTGTCCCTGGGTTCGATCCCCAGTATCAAAAAAACAAAACAAAAACAAAACAAATCAGAACAAGGTTTAGGCCTGGTGTCACTACTCAGAACAATATTAAATATTGTTCTGGTAGAATGGCCATTTTGATAACATTTATTCTGCCTATCCAAGATCAAGGGACATCTTTCCATCTTCTAAGATCTTCTTCAATTTCTTTCTTTAGTGTTTTATAATTTTCATCTTAGAGATCTTTTATCTCCTTGGTCAGATTTATTCCTAGGTATTTTATTGTTTTTGAGGTTATTGTGAATGGAAATGTTTTCTGAATTTTTTTCCAGTGGATTAATGGTTGGCATATAGAAAAGCTACTGACTTTTTAGATTGATTTTGTATTCTGCTACTTTGCAAATCAGTACATCTGCTATGGAGATCAGTCTGGAGATTCCTCAGAAAACTGGGAATGGATCCACCATATGATCCAGCTATACCACTACTGGGTATCTTTCCAAAGGGACTGAAATCAGAATATTATAGTAATACATGCATACCCATGTTTACAGCAGCACAATTCACAATAGACAAATTATGGACTCAACCTAGGTGTCCATCAACAGATGAATGGATTACAAAATTATGGGATAGACACACAATAGAATTTTATTTAGCAATAAAAAGAACAAAATAATGTCATTTGCAGGGCAATGGATGGACCTGGAGAACATTATGTTAAGTGAGATTGGCCAGTCACAGAAAATGAAGGGTCATATGTTTTCTCTCATATGCGGAAGCTAGGGAGTAATCCAGACACCAAAGGTACTTCAGATAATGGAGGAGAAACTCCAGTGGAGGCAGGGAGGTGGTCTAGAGGAAAAGGGAAGAGAGAGGGAGGATCAATGAAGACATCACTTCTATTGACATTATGTACATATGTGAGAATACCAATGTCAATCTCAATACCCTGTATTGGGAAGGGGGGGATATGATGAGGAAGCGGGGGCAGGGGAGCTTGCCAAGTGCTGTGTGCGTGTATGTCACTATCACTATGAACTGCATTATGATGTAAGACTATAATGCACCAATAAAACTATTAAAGCTGGGCGTGGTGGTGCACACCTGTAATCCCAGTACTTGGGAGGCTGAGACAGGAGGATGGCAGGTTCAAGGCCAGTCTCAGCTACTTAGTGAGGCCCTCCACAACTTAGTGAGACCCTGTTTCAAAATAAAGAATAAAAAATAGGGCTGGGGGTGTAGCTCAGAGGTAGAATGCCCCTGGGTTCAATCCCTAGTACCCCCCAAAAAAACTATTAAAAAAGCATGTCTCAATAAAACTAGATCTGCTGTTTAAAAAGTATTGTTCTGGAAATTCTAGCAAATAAAATTGGTGATAAATAATGAATATATTGATTGGAAAGGAGTATAGGAGGTATCATTATTTGTGGATTATAGAAATGTCTACCCACAAGCAAGTTTAAAATAAATAAAATTATACTTATCGCATTTATAATAAAATTCTGTACATTGTATATATAATAGAAAAATACTTAGAAAACATACAACAAATATTAATACATTCACAATAATAATAACAATAAAATGTAAATTACCTAGGAATAAACTTAGAGAATAATTTGGATATATTTGGGAAAAACATATTGTAAAACTTCAGAGTGTTAAAAAATGTACATGATAGGCCGGGCGTGGTGGCGCATGCTTATAATCCCAGTACTTTGGGAGGCGGAGACCGGAGGATCCGGCTTCGCGGCCAGCCTCAGCTCTCTAGCTGTCTCTCTCTCTCTCTCTCTCTCTCTCTCTCTCTCCTCTTAATGAGGCCCTCCGCAACTTCGTGAGACCCGGTTTCAAAATAAAGTATAAAAAAATAGGGCCGGGGGCATAGCGCCGAGGTAGAATGCCCCTGCGTTCAATCCCCGGTACTGCAAAAAAAAAAAATGTACATGAATAAAAGGGATGGTATACTATATTTATGTATTTGTTAATTGAATGTTGCAAAATTTCAATTTTCTTAAATTAACATATAAATTTAATATAATTACAAAAAGTCCAGATTGTAATACTCCTTTTATTTTGGAGGCAAGCTTTGACAAAACAAATAAAAAACATACCTGGAAGAACAAATAGATAAAAATCCTCAGGAAATTTGAAAAAATAAAACAAGAGTATTTGTATTGTACAATATTAAAATATCTTAATTCTAAGATAATAAAGTGATTACATACTAGTGCATGAATTGACAGAATTCTGGAAAGAAATAAAAAGTTCGAAAATTACATTAGAAAAAATTAGCATTACTAATAGCTAGGGAAAGAAATTTTTCACAAAATGTTCAGATTGTGGATTAACTATTTAAAAATATATTCCACAGTAATTCTACAATAAATAATAGTTTGACTATCATTAATAAGTGATTAATTTATATCAGAGACATAAATGAAAGAGATAAAAATTATAAAACTCTCAGAATAAAACATAGGCATAAATCTTCATGACCTTGGCAATGATCCCTTAGTTAAAACACCAAACACATAAGCAACAAGAGAAAAAAATGTAGATAAAATGGATGTCATCAAAATTTAAAATTTTAAGTTTTAAAAGGAGACAATCCACAGCATGGAAAAATATATGCAAATCATATATCTGATCACATCCTGTGTCAAGATACAAAAACAACTCATTCAATTTAACAGTAAAAAGAGAAACGATACAATTTAAAAATGGACAAATGATTTGAATAGATCTTTTCCCAAACAATAGCAAATAAACACATAAAGATGCTCAGCAAGATTAGTCCTTAGGGAAATATAATCAAAAGCACAATGAGATACCACTTTATGCCTACTAAGATAGATACATTATAAAAATAAAATGTTATAACTATGAAAATATGGAGAGCCGGGCGTGGTGGTGCATGCTTGTGGAGCTGGGCGTGGTGGCGCACGCTTGTAATCCCAGTACTTGGGAGGCTGAGACCGGAGGCTCGCAGGTTCGTGTCAGCCTCAGCTACTTAGTGAGGCCCTCTGCAACTTACTGAGCCCCTGTTTCAAAATAAAATATAAACTAGGGCTGGGGGTGTAGTTTGGAGGTAGAATGCCCCTGGGTTCCATCCCCAGTACTACCAAAAAAAAAAAAAAAAGGAAAGAAGGAGTGTTGGTGAGAATGTGGCAAAATTAGAACATTAATGGTGAAAATATAAATGACACAATCCACGATCACTTTAGAAAACAACTTGGCAGTTCTTCAGAAAGTTAAACATGGATTTACCATGTGACCCAGCAATTCCACTCCTGAATATATAGGCAAGAGAATTGAAAACATGTTTATGCAAAAGAATATTCATAGTGGCTAAAATAAATAAATAAGTAAATAAATAAATAAAAAAATATAACCCAAATGCCTACCCAGTGATGAATGGATAAACAAAATGTGATGTGTCCATACAATGGACATATTAGTTATAGAAAAGAATGAAGTGCTGATACATGGTACAACACGTGGATACTACCTTAACAACTCTATACTAAGTGAAAGAAGCCAGGCGCAAAAGAGCACAAAGTGTGTGATTCCACTTACATCAAACATCCCATATAGAACTATCTATAGAGGTGGAAAGTAGCTTAGTGGTTGCCAGGGGATCAGGGAAGGAGGATAAGGGAAGTGACTTTTAATGGGTACAGAGTTTACGTTTAGTGGTGCTGGAAATATTCTGAAATAGTGGTGATGATTGCATAACTCTATGAATATATTAAAATCTACTTAATAATAGCACAATTTAAAGGAGTGAATTTTTGGTATATGAATTTTATTTAAGTAAGCTGTCATTTAATAAATGTCCTATAAGATACATTGCTTTTTGCTGAATGAAATTAGCAATTTAAAATAGGAAGATAATAATGTTGGAGCTGGGGATGTAGCTCAGTGGTAGAGCACTTGCCTAGCATGCCCAAGGCCCAGGGTTCAAACTCCAGCACCACAAACAACAGCAACAACAACAACAAATATAATAGAGTACAATCATTTTTACATGTTTTTTGGGAGTTCTGGAATGTATTTTTCCATATGTATCAATAACCATCAAAATACTTTTATTTTCTTACTTGGTATTTATTTTTGATATTCTGTATAGTCAAATTCTTACACTACCCCACCCACATTTTTCGTAAGTGTATTCATTGAAAAACTGAAAACAACCTGTATAGGTTTTGCAACAGAAATTGGTTAAGCATTCTTGTGTATACTTCTATGCTAGAACTCTATGTGATCATATTGTAAAGAATATTTAATGACTTACGGAAGCATGTGATGTAATGTTAAATGGAAAGAAAGTAGAATACACAAGTTTCTAAACTTAAATCTATGTGTGCATGCGTGTGTGTGTGTATGAAAGAGAATGAAACTAATTACAAAATAAGTCAATGCATCTCTTACAATGTGAAAAACAGGCAAAATAAAGAAAATTAGGTGCTGTCTTTGCAACACATTAGAGAAGAACTGTTAGATGCCATGTTTTATACTTGGTATTCTATTCACTGTGCCTATTATTGGATTTCTTTTTCCAGCTTCATTCAATTCAGTTCAATTAAACAAATATTTACTAAGTACCTACTAGATGGAAGACCTTGTTCTAAGTGCCACAGCAAAAACAGGAATGAGTAGGCAAATAGGTAAAATAGGGAGAAGCAATAATCACAGGGTCCAAGCTGGGTCAGAAGTCAGGTAAGAGTATAAAGATGCGGTGACAGGAAAAATGATTGGGAGACAGGTACAGAGAGGAGGAAAAGGAATGTTTAGTCCAAATAGTCATTTGGACTATTCCGGAGAGATGCTGAGATCACCATGGCCTGCCTGTAGCCAAGGTGAAGAGAAGTCCGGTGGGACAGAGGCGGTGAAGGCACTTGTAGGGCCTCGCACTCGGATGCTGAAGTCATCCAGATGAAAACAGGAAATAAGGCACGTTGCACTCCTTCTGTGGGAATCAATGTGCGTGGCATATATAAAAAACAGGTAAAATTAGGGAATAATTATAAATAGATCACGTGGACCTTCTAGAGGAAAGTTTGTTGAGGAAGAGTGAGGTGCAAAGGGTGTGGAAGTGGCAGGATGGAGAGATGCACCCCGAACCCTGTCCTCAGGCCCCGGGCCCAAAGAAGAGGGAGGAACAGCTTTCCCACTGGAAGGCTTGCTGCCAGGGAGGGCGCAGTCGGGAGTCACTGAACATGGACATGTCGGGAAGAGCCTCCGGGAAAAGACCGAAGGTGGAGTGCTGTCCCGGGCCAGGGAAGGTCCTGGTTCCACTTGCTCCAGAGTAAAGATGGAGTTGAAGGGCTGCCTAGAGGAGCAGTGAGCAGCTAGAGAGAGATGGAGGGAGGGAAGTGGGAGAGCAAGCAGGAGGGAAGCAAAGCTGGAGCTGTCTGGAAGCGTAGAGTCAAACAGGGAGAACCGAAATCAATTCTCACGTCCCAAGATTTCCCTCCTAACTGAGAGCTTGTTTAGGAGGATGGGACCTCTTAGCATCTTCAGTGGGAATGGAATGGATGATCAATCATGACATTATTTTTCTAAGGAGAGGTGCATGTGCTTTGGAATGATAACTATTATAATAAATATAGCTATCACTTGCAAAACACTCAAGTGTGGGTACTCCTCTAAATGTGTTAAATATGTTCATTTGCTTAATCCTCTCAATAACCCCATTGAAGCAGACACTGTGTGTATGTGTGTGTGTGTGTGTGTGTGTGTGTGTGTGTGTGTGTGTGTTTGTTACTGAGGATTGAACCCAGGGGCATTCTGCCTCTGAGTTACACCCCAGCTCTATTTATTTATTTATTTATTTATTTATTTATTTATTTATTTTGACGCAGTATCTCACTAAGTTGTAGAGGGAATTTGATACTATTATTAGCCCATTTTACAGATGAGATAAATCAGGCATAGATAGGTTTAGCAACTTTCCCAGGAATCCATAACTGGAAAGTGGAGGAGATGAGATTCTAACTCAGACCATGTGGTTTTAGAACCAATGCTTTTATTTCTGTACTAGTCTTTCACCCCAAATGGTATGCAGAAGTATTATTATCCTAGGAATAGTGTCTCATGTATTAGCAAATCAATGGACTGACTTCCACAGTAATGTAGAATGGTGCTTGGTGTGGAATGCGGTCTTTGGATGGTCAGATCTGCTGAGAATCATTTTTTTTTTAGTTTTGGTGCTGGAGATCAAAACCAGGGGCATTCTACCTCCGAGCTACACCCCAGCACTATTTTGTTTTTTATTTGAACACACGTTCTTGCTGAGTTGCTCAGAGCCTCACTAAGTTGCTGAGGCTGGCTTCAAACCTGCGATCCTAACCTGTCTCAGCCTCCCAGAGAATGTTTATATTGCATTTATGTCCCTGTTAAGGATACATGGTGAGTGCAGCAGCTCTGAGAAATACTGCAATGAAGAACCCTCTTGAACTATGCTGCACTCGGCATTCCCCAAATATGAACTAATTTACCTACTAAGCATTTCAGCCAATATCAGCTAAGAATCAGAAAATGAGAGGGTAGTGGATGACTGCCAGAGAGAAGCCCAGTGTCAGTAGAAAGAAGTGACGGCTGAAACAAGAGAAAATAGGAAAACGTGAAAACTTCCTGGATAAGTCACATGAAATGCCGAGTCAGGGCCTGAGGATGGATGGGAGGAGGCAACAGAACAGCCAATATCAGAGCAGATGGACCAGGACAGGAAGGCACAGGAATTCTTACCAACAGAGATGTAAACCAGGCATGGTGGCATATGCCTGTAATCTCAGTACTTGGGAGGCTGAGGCAGGGAGATCGTGGGTTCGAAACCAGCCTCAGCAACTTAGTGAGACTCTCGGCAAAGTAGCAAGACCCTGTTTCCAAATCAAATAAAAAAAAATAGGGCTAGGTTGTGTAGTTCATAGGTAGAACGTCCCTGAGTTCAATCCCTAGTACCAAAAAAACAAAAAAACAAAACCAAAACAGAGACGTGTATTATCTAATTTGACTTGGTTTGCTTTCTGTAATGTAAAACCCCTCTGTGGACTCAAGTTTTCAGGAAAGTCTAATACACACACGAGAGCCTGGTGTGATTCCATTTGGGGTGGGGGTGGATTAAAGGGGCTGAGTCCAATCTGGACGACTTGGAGAGCATTCAAAGGAAGAGACATCCAAATGACATCAAGAATTCAGTGGAAACAGAAAGTTGGTGACAAGAATGGGTGAATCTGAGAATTCGCAGACCTTGGAATTTCACAGAAATTTTAGTTAGAACATGAGACGTGATGCTTAAGTTAATTTTACAGGGATCTGAAAGGAGGAGGAGGACTTGGATCCCTCTGACATGTCCTGTTTGGTCTTTATTAGGTTAGTGTCTGAGTGCAGTGCTCATCAGGGCTGGGAAGCTGAAGCGCAGTGAATGATAGAGACGGGTACAAGATTAAGCAGGAGAGGTAGCCTCAGGCAAGATCCTGTAAGACCTTGTCCATGACAAGGGGCTTAGCTCCCCCACCTAAATACAAAGGGAGCTATTGGAGTGTTCTTAGCAGAGGTGGGACGAGACCTGTGTCATGTTTCCAGAGAGTCACTCAGACTACCTTGTGGAGTGTCCAGGAATCAGGAGGTCTCCTTAGTAAGCTATCGCAGTCCACCAGGTGAAAGTGATTGAGGAGCGGGCAGAAGGTGGTCAGACTTAGGGTAGATTTTGGATTTGGAACCAATAAGATCCTCTGATGGATGGGAAATTGTGAAGAGAAGGAGGGATGATGCCTAGATTTTTAACTTAAGCAAATATGTGAATAGAGGCTGCCCTCATTGAATGGAAAACCAGGAGAGGAGAAGGCTTGGTTAAGAGAAACAAGTTAGCTGGGCATGGAGGCACATGCCTATAATCCCAGTGCTTGGGAGGCTGAGACAGGAGGATTCCAGATTTGAAGTCAGCCTCAGAAACTTAGTGAGGCCCTCAGCAACTTAGCAAGACCCTGTTGAAACATAAAAATAATAATAAAAGGGCTGGGGGTATAGCCCAGAGGTAGAATTCCCCTGGGTTTAATCCCCAGTACCAAAAAAAAAAAAACCCAAAAAACCGAAGAAACAAGTTTCATTCATGTTAAAATGAAAGGCTGCTTTTAAAAACTAGGTCTGAGCTAAAGGCTAGGGAAAAGAGTAGAGGCCAAAAGAATAATTAGAATTAGAAGCTGGGCGTGGTGGTGCACACCTCTAATCCCAGTACTTGGGAGGTTCATACGGGAGGATCACAGGTTCCAGTTTAGCCTCAGCATTTAATGAGACACTCTGCAACTTAGTGAGACACTCTACAACTTAGTAAGACCCTGTTTCAAAATAAAAAATTTAAAAATAGGGCTGGGGGTGTATCTCAGAGATAAGTTCAATCTCCAGTACCACAAAAACAAAACAAAGCAAAGCAAAAAGAGACTTGATTAGGGAGACCTTGCCGAGGGAAGAGTGTAGAGGACGGGGATGTGAGGGACCATGCAGGGTTGTCAACTGATGACAGTGATGGTGTTGTCCAAACTGTTTTGGCTGATGGAGGATCTTGGCTTATTGGGGACAACAGATTTGTCTAAGGCCAGCTGACATTGAAACCCATGTGTCCTCGCTTCTTCTGTTAGGCACGGGGTAGGGGGTGGCATCTACTGAAGGGTCACAGGTGCTGGGCACTGGGCACCAAAGGTTTTATCGAATCCAATACTGGTAACAAACCTAGACCCTGAGAGTATTATCATCTCACATTTCAGATAAGAAAATTGAGTCTTAGACAGTTAAGTAACTTGTTCTTTATGCAAACACATGCAGCAAGTGACATTTCTAGGTGAATAATCAAATAATCTCAGATTGTGGAGATAATTATGTCCAACTCTCTCCTATTACTAATCAGGTATGCGGTACTCAGAGAAGTAAAGGAACTCGCCTATAATTCCTCAGTGGTAGAGCTAAATTTGAATTTAGTTTTCATGACTCTTTTATCAGTGCTTAAAATAAAATAATTGAACTTCTAAATATATTTTTCCAGATAATTGTTTAAAATGTCATGCCGGAGAGAACCAGATAGATTACTAAAACTAACATAGATTGCATTTCCCAGTGTTCCTCAGTTTATTGTATTTTATTCTATCATAGGAGTAGATAAGGGGTTTGGCAGAAACTGTAGTAGTCTTTATAATATCATACTGCCCACCACCTAACAGTCTGTCCTAATATATGTATGTTGAAAAATTGATTTTGTCATAATTATTTCCTGTGTCTAATCAGGTCAGTAAATTAAACGTATAGGTCTGCTCTTCTAGGCCATTCTCTTTCCCCTACAAAGAGCTTTAGCCATTGTCTCTGCCCATACATGATTCTCCCGACGCTCACCTGCTTATTCAGAATCTAACATCTCCCCCCTTGCTGCACGCCCACAGCTTCCCTTCCACACCCCTGGCTGCTATTACTGTCTTTGCTGTTTTCAAAGGCAGTGTGTCAGGATAACTCCTTCCCTTGGTTTAGTAGAAAGAGATGCTGCTTCTGACTTCTGATTGACAAAAGATGCTACTTGGGAATCCCAGAGATTATCCTGATTGAATTTCTAATCTCAGGCCATATTCCCAGGTTGAGGAACATGTTAAATAAGCCAGAAATTCACACTCTTCTGTTGATTTCAGAATTTCCTTGAGGGTTATCTGGATAAAGGTAAGGCTTTTTTTCTAGATCGTGCACATCAAAGATGCAACAGTCATACTTCAACATGTGTTTGGCTCCTTAAAAAAAGAAATTTGGGGTAATTAAGTACATATCCTGCTACTATAATTTCCTATTTAAACTAAGCAGATTAGCTCTCCTTTTCAAACATGCCATTCAATTTTAACTCTACCCTGGTCACGAGAAATGGGCAAAAGAAGTCTTTGCCTTTGAAAATCTGTGCCAAACACATCCTTGGCCACTCAATATGCTCTTCCCAAATACTGTCACTTCAACTCTGAGCCATTATCAGCACCAGTGATTAATTAATGGATTATTTACTAAAATTCATTTCCTTTCTTCTCTCCTTCTGAAAAAGACGCAGGAGACAAGTGAGGAAAAGCCAGACATGTGTATTCCATTTGAAATCCATGATTAAAAAGCTTAAAAATTCAAACCAACATAAAAAACTGTTTTATTTTAATACTCTGGAAGGTTTCAGTGAACTCCATTATTTTCACTCACTATTTGCTTGAATAATTTAGGCAAGAAAGCTAAATTATACATAAAGTGTACAGTTAGAAGAAAAAGTTCATGCACAGCCCTAGGCTATAGCCTTCCCCTAATGATGTCTGAAGTCAGTGAAAAGAACTCGTTAGACTGAGAGTAATTTCTTGGGGTTTAATTTTTTTCTTAAAGCAATAATGTTCTTATAAAAATCTGACAAATAATACACTAAAAGAAAAGCCACAAAAGAGAGTCTCCCGTTGAGGCCTCCGCCCCTGTAAACTTTCATTTAATTTCATATAAAAGTTGATTTTCCGTGCGCCACAATAGATGATTGTTGGCAGCCTCGAGTGATCCGATTCAACAAGGAAAATACAAGTCTTGATTGAATAGAGTTGCTATTTGGCCTCATCAGTATTCTGAAGTAACGGAGTTAAAAGGAGATGCTCCAGGCTTAGAGACAAACCCCAATCTACGGAGGAAAGGAATCGGCACCCACTCGGTTACCCTCCTCTGAACAAGTGGTTACCACTTCCTAGGGTACTGTACTTCAGGAGCCACCCGCATTATTAAACATTTACGGAGTGACTCAAACGCTCACAGTCCCTGAAAGCGAAACAGCAGATCCTCTGCCACAAGATGACGGATATCAAAACGAACCGCTGTCACCTTTGATTTCTGAGCTGCTTTTGTTCTTCTCTTAAAGTTATACCATCGTAGAACTTGAAGAATCTAGTGCGACCCCTTCATTTTACGTGAGGAACCTGAGACCCACAAAGGTGAACCAATGAGCTCAAAGCTATGCTGCTAACCTATTTGTTCATTCATTCCCAAATGTTTATACATTTAAAGAGAGAGAGGGAAGCCAGGTGTGGTGGCACATGCCTGCAATCCCAGTACTTGAGAGGTTGAGACAGGAGAATCACAGGTTTGAGGCCAGGCTCAGCAATTTAGTGAGATCCTCAGCAACTTAGCCAGACCTGTTTCCAAATAAAAAATAAAATGGGCAGGGGATGTAGCTCGGAGGTAGAATGCCTGGGTTCAATCCTCTGGGGAGGGAGAGAGAGAGAGAGAGAGAGAGAGAGAGAGAGAGTCTAAGTAAATAGATCAGCCATATGTAAAGGCAAAAAAAAAAAGTGGGGGGACTGGCATGGTACCTTGGGAACAAAAGATGCCAATTATCCAGGCATCTCTTATGCCCTCCAAATACACTTAATCTTTCCTTTAATTTTTGAAAATACTTGTGTATTGCATGGTTCTTCCAGATTTTATGTGTAGGATCATCTTTATTGTAAATTATTTCAGTAAAGAAAAGGAACTGGCATTCCATTCTGCCTAGCTGAGCATGGCTATGTTAATTGCACCAAGTCTTGACTTTTCCCTTTTTCTTTTTTTTTCCATACTGGGGATTGAACCCAGAGGCATTCTACCTCCAAGATAGACCCCAGTCCTTATTTATTATTATTATTATTATTTGTATTTTGAAGCAGGGTCTTGCTGAGAGTCTCACTAAGTTGCTGAGGCTGTCTTCGAACCTGTGATGCTCCTGTCTCAGCTTCCCAAATACTGGGATTACAGGCATGCACCACCATGCCCAGCTATACAGTCTTTTTTTAAGCAAACATTTCTCACATATTATGACGCTGGCACTAAGTTAATGCCATAAAGAATAAAGGTAAAAGGGACAAAGTTTAACCCCTTGTGGAAGGGGAAGTAGGAGGGAAAGAGAAAGAAGGAATGGAGTAATGGCAGAGTCAGTTGGAATGTCTCTTCATGTGGCCATTTCACTTTAGTCTTTAGGGAATGAGGGTGGGTCATGTTCCTTGTCTTGACAAGTCTTAGAAATCAACTAGAAAACACATATTTTATGAACTAATCCCATGACTAGACAAGGTATTAAATAGTTCAGTGATAGAATCTTCAGCCTTCTGCACCTCTGCCGTTCTTCCGCCCTCTCTCTGTTCATTCTCTGTTCCCAAGGAGACGTAGATGAGACCCTAGGTAGGGGGGCTTTCCACATCTCTGCTCGGCTTGATGTGCATCAATGATGACAAAAAACCAACAGATAATGCAGCTGAGGTGCTGAGAGCCCCAAGCAACGTGAAGGAAAAGGAGCAGAAGGCATTCCACACCGCGGATCGGACACTTTCCCTTCCTGCATAAAGATGGGAGTCCTGGGATGGAGGAGGAAGAGCCGAAAGATTAACGTGTGCAGAAGGAACTCTTGCCTATTGCTCGTCATGGTTCCCATTTATCTGTAGTTAAGGTTCTGAAAACTATTTCCTAAAAAATGTTTCCAACCACTTCATATATATATATATATATTTTTTTTTTTTTGAGGGGAGTTATCAAAGACCTGGGTCATTTTAAAGGACAGAGGTTTAGAAGCATTTTCTTATTGAAGTAATACAAACCCACACGTGTCATGTGTTCATCAAAATCCCATTTGCTGCTCTTGCCTGACAGTGAATATGGCTAGAGAGGACAAGAAGTAGGTGAGGAGGAAGGGATCTTCCTGAAGTGGATAGTGTGGCAGGGAAGACACATAACTATTAAAATCCATAATATCTCTCTCCTTTCCCTCCTCTCCCCTCCCCTCCCCTCCCCTTTCCTCTTCCTCCTTCTCTTCCTCTTCCTCTTCCTCCTCCTTTCTCACTCTCTCTCTCTCTCTCTCTCTCTCTCTCTCTCCCCCCCCCTCTCTCCCTCTCTCTCCTCTCTATCTCTCTTTAGTACTGAGGATTGAACCCAGGGGCATTCTACCTCTAATCTACATTCCCAGACCTTTTAAAACCTGTTTTTAAAATAATTTGAAATAGGGTCTTGCTAAATTGCTGAGGGTCTCGCTAATTTGCTGAGGCTGTCCTTGAACCTGCAATTCTCCCATCTCAGCCTCTCAAGTACTGGGATTACAGGCTGTGCCACCATGTCTGACTCACAGGCACGGTCTCTTCATAACAATTATCTCCTGGGTTTGGTCAACAAGTTGTTCCAATAGAATGTGCTGAGATAAGGATTCAGAAGAGTTGTGAAAAGGAAGGAAGTCACAAAATCAAATGGTCAGAAGAAAAGGACAATTGGTACCACAGTTGTCATTTACTAGGACTTCTTTCCAAAGCGACATTTGTGTTCCACATTTGCAGATCGTCATAATCCGAGTAGACCCCAGAGGCAGAGCACCGAACCAGGTCTCCACTCTTGCAGATCCTGCTTTTGGACAATTTTCATTTTCCTTAGAGCTTAGGGGGATCCAAGGTGGAAGCTGGGTCCTTCAGATTGGTGGTTCCCCTCGCACCATAATTCTTAGAGAAGGATAAGCAATCCTTTGGTGAGTTCTGCTGAGGCAGTGATTAAATGTCTACTGTAATTACCAGGCAATCAATACCTTCCTGGAAAGACCAAGTTAAAGGCAAACTTCTCTGACTTTGTGTTTCACCTAGAAGAGACTTTGTCTCTGAACTCTCCTTCAGCTTTAAGGAGATGGAGGAAGACGCTGTGTGTGCTGTATTGCTCTTCCTGCCTCAGCTGCCAACTTGGTTTCTAGGTTTGGATGATTACACTCTTCCTCTGGTGGGAAAATATGAAGTGTTCACTATGCCCCCATGATCAGCAAGGAATGATCCTTGGAGACCCATCATGTTTGGAACGGTGATCTCCCTGCTGCTCCTGCAGGCTTAGTCACAGATCTCAGGTCTCAGGTAGATGGGGCACCCCTCCTTTGTAGAGCGGCCACAGTGGCTGCACTATGACCAGGCGGTACTTCTTGGGGCGGTGATCCAGCTGCTCAGGCATAGCTGTGTGTTCCTGTCCTCTGAGCTGGGAATCAGGCCACTCCTGGGACCAGTTGGTCTTTCTTATATCAAATCATTAACATTGCAGCCTAACATTTCAGAATCAAAGTCCTCAGATTCCATAAGGTTAAGTCACATGTAGGTTTCTGTCTATTCAGCTACCCTCAGGAGTGCTCTAGAATTTTGTTCTCGAAGGTTCTTAATGTAGTTGGATCAGTCCACTCAAGCAGTGTGAACCAGGAAACTGTTTTCTGAGTCTGATGGGTGGAAAGGCAGTGTGTGACCTCTCCCCAATGTATTTCTTAGGAAATTGATACCCTAGCAGAATAAGGTGTGTGATGGTTTGGGTATAGAATGTCCCTGAAAGAGCTCATGTATTGATGTTCAGAGTTGATGTCAGGAAGGTTGTAAGCTCATCAGTGAATAAATCCATTGTAATGGATTTATTGGGCGGTAACATAGGCAGGTGGGATGTGGATGGAGGAGGTGAGTGACTGTGGCCTTTGAGTTCCCTGCTTGCTCTCTCTTGCTTCTGGCCTCCATGATGTGAGAGCAGAGCCCTTATGCTCTCTCTCTCTGCCTCCCACTGCAATGCCCTGAGCTCTGCTGATGTAACCAGTTTGACATGGACTGAGCCCCTCAAGTCTTCCCTAAGTTTGGTGGTCAGGTATTTTGGGTCACAGCAGTGAGAATACTGACAGAGACAAGGTGGCCGGGAAGAGCACAGATTGCGTGGGACTGGATCCTGGTGCTGCCTGGTAGCAGCTGTAAGATCTTCAGCAGTACACCTACTTCTTTCTGATTTATTTTCTCCAACAAGAAAATGATAATAATGATAACAGAATCTACTTCTTAGGGTTGTTTTGAAGATAACATGGGTATTAATGCATATAAAGTGTTTACAAACAATGCCTAAGATAAAAGCTATACATATATTAGTTATTATTAATATTAGTAGATAATAAACTCTTCCATATGAATTAAGTCTCCGGGCCATAGCTGCTCAAACAACTGGCCATAGATACTCAAACAAGGGTTGGGCAGTTGACCCAGGTGGGTCATCTGTCAAGCAGCCAATGTTTATAATTTATGTGACCTAGATTCAAAGAGGCAAATTGGGCCATCAGAGTAGAGCCATCAGGAGTTATGAAATGGGCAACCAAAGACCTGGGCCAATTAGCAAACAGGCCAAGAGAAAAGATAATTATGAAGACTCAGGGGCAGAGCCGGCAACATGGTCCTAAATAAAAAATGAAGATTTGAAGTTTTGAGGAAGATGGTTAGTAGAGAATGGGGTACACACCTGAGTTTGTGTGTACACACGCACACACACACACACACACACACACACACACACACACACACACACACATCAGTTCCTGAAAACTTTTAATGTCTAACTCAATTCCATGCATACACAACCGTTGTTAAACCCTCTTTTCATAGAGGTAACTGGAGTGGGTCTCAGGCCCTTATAGCCAGAAGAAGCTACCAAATTCAACAGACACTTCTGTGGACAGATGCCATGTGTTGGAAAGGGTAAAGGTGACATCGGAATACAGGCAGAAGCCAGTTGTGAAAGGCCTGTTTAATCCTTCTCCTGAAAGCCACTGGAGGTAATTGAAAGATTTAAACAGGTGAGTCACGTCTAATCAGATATCACCAATTCTGTAAGATCACCCAAGCAACAATGCTAAGGGTACATTTGAAGGGCAGAAAAGGCCAGAGGAGGAGCCTAGGAAAGAGGCTTTAGGCATAATCTAGGCTAAATATACAGAACCGGAGCTAGGGTGACAGTGGTAGAAATGGAAAGAAAAATACAGATGAAGAGGATATTAAGAAACTGGTGACTTTCTGTGGGACACTATGAAGCAGCTGGAGGCCATCCAAGATTTCTCATTTGAACGATCAGAGGGATGAACTAGTCAGTAATTTGGGGAATAGGAACAGAGAGGCTTGCTTTGCCTTTGCTGAAAGTGAAGGATCTGTTGGAAATCCAGGCAACGTTGGAAATGTCGTGGGGCATTTTGATATGTAATATGGAGCACAGTGGAGTCTGGGATGATAGAGTTGGGAATCTATAGGATGAAAGTGGTAGTTGAGACCAGGATTTGGTTGATGTTTCTCAGGGTGGGTATAAATGGTGAGAAGAGTTTAAAGTTTATAGTTTGGGGAGCACCAACAGGTAAAAAGCAAGCAGAGGGCCTCCCCAAGAGCCCAGGAGAGAATGGACAGAAAGATGGAAGACACCCAGGACAGAGCTTGCCAGCGAGGCTTTGGCACCAAGAAGGGAAGACATTCCAAGGTGAACGGAGTGATGAGTGATGTCAATTGCAGAAGAAGGTTGGCACAAGTTAAGGACAGAACCATCCATTGAGTGGCAGCACGGCAGGTATTAGAGGTCAAAGTCAGAAGACTGAGAATAAAATAAAGACGACAACAGGTTCAAGTAAGAAGGGAAGGGAATGTGCCGAAAGAAAGTAAGCACAGGATGGCTGTAAAAGAAGGGAAGGTAAAGAGAATGTGGGTCCAGGTAAAGATTATTTGTTTACTCTCTTAATCCAAAATAGACTTGATGAACTGAGTCAGAAAAAAGAAGTTGGTGATAGAGGGAAAAGGGGGACTGATGGACCAAGGGGGCCGGAGGATAAAGGTCCCGGGCACAGGTGGAAGGATTCGACTTGGAGCGAGTGAGGGGCAATGCTTCCATGGAGGCAGCAGGGAATGAGGAAGGAGGGAAGCCAGTAAAGACAGGTTTGTAGCTGAGCTGAGCCTGCAGTGAGCT
Organism: Glis glis; assembly: GCA_004027185.1. NCBI lineage: Eukaryota > Metazoa > Chordata > Mammalia > Rodentia > Gliridae > Glis > Glis glis. The sequence goes on from PVJS01002047.1 coordinate 35,428, forward strand.
GAAGAGAGCTTGTGTTTGAGAAACTGCTTTTCTCAGGGTGGAAAAAAGCATGAACCTTTGCTGAGAATGAGAGGGAAGGCTCTGATGTAGGGGTTTAGAGAGAAAAGAGAATGAGAGAAAAAACCACTGCAAGGGCCAGGAGAGGGACTGAGCGGGAACTCACAGAACTTAAAAGCCATTCCATCCCAGTCACGTTTGAAAGCCATCAGCGTATGGTGATGCCAGTCATGCGGTGGTGGGATTGCTCTAGTAGTCGTCCACATTCCAGATGTAGGAGGAAAGAAACCAGAAAACTGGAGGCCACAGGACAGGCTTGATGGAAAAGCACGAGGACAAGGAAAACCAGAGTGATGGTGAAAAAGAAGATGGGCCGATTTGCCGATTTATGTTTCAAAGAGATAGAAATGAGCCAGGTGTGGTGGCAGTACTTGGGAGGCTGAGACAGGAGGATCACAAGTTTGAGGCTAGCCTCAGTAATTTAGTGAGACCCTGTTTCAAAATAAAAATTAAAATAGGACCAGGGTGTAGGTCAAAAATAGAATGCCCCTGGGTCCAATCCCCAGTGTGTGTGTGTGTGTGTGTGTACACGGTGATTATATATATATATGTATATATATGTATATATATATATATGTATATATATGTATATATATACTGGGGAGAGAGAGAGAGAGAGAGAGAGAGAGAGAGAGAGAGATGAGTCAAGAAAGAGGACTCAGCTTGCAAGGAAACAGAAGGGTTTGGAGTGGAAGCTCTGGGGTGGGTAGTAAAACAATGGTAAACATGAGAAGAAAAGAGCGGTGGCAAATGAAAGGACATATTTTTGTCATTGTGTGGGAAACCAGAGATTTCAGAAACTGAACAGTTAAGTGTTGCCAAAACAGGACCCAAGGCAGGTCCTCTACTTGAGTCATAAATTTTCTATTCCTGGAATATGCTGGCTCCTCTGATGCCATAACTGCATGGCCAAACTCACTGTAGCCTGGCATGCACACTTGCCAGGGTAATTTATCCTCCTTTGTCACTGGGGTTCCAACAGAGGCTGGAAAAGATTGAGAAAGTTTAATCACAGTGCTCTTCAGAGTCCATCGCAAGGCGTTCATAGCTTGCTGTGATATTAGCAGTTTTACATCTTATACTGGTGTCATTTTGTCATATTAGTTTAATATTGCCATCATGTAGCTTAGTATTAATGTGATACAAAAGGAAAATTATATGTGCACTTTTCATATTGTTATATCGAAATCTAGTACATATATGACACTAATACTATTCAAATTCCATAAAATATATAGCTCCTAATATAAAGACATTTTAATGTTATGTTAGAATAAGAATGAAGATCACTACACTTCCAGAACCAGTGGAGGAGAAAGGACTAAAGGGATTTAACATTTATGAGTCCCGAGGAAAGCAATCTGAGGATGAGTCTTACGCATGACACCCCAAACCCAGCCTTGCCTTACCTGACAATCATGGCCGCTTACATGGGCCAGTTGCATTAGAACAGGAGTCCATACACTTCTTCTCTAAAGGGTTGGTTACAAAATGTTTGTTGTGAGGACCATTTGGTTTTTGTAGCAACCTTTCAAGTCTGCCACCACAGCACAAAAGCAACCATAGGCGATATGTTAATGAATGAATGTGGCCATGTTCTGATCAAACTTTATTGATGGAAATTAAAATGCGATTTTCATATAATTTTAACAGAATGAAATAATATTCTTCTTTTGAGTTTCTTTTCAATCATTTAAAAATGTAAAGCCACTCTTGGTGTGCAGGTCATACAAAAACAGACAGAAGGTACAATTTGGGCCCATTGGTCTTAGTTCTCTGACCTCTAAGTTAGAAGATTATGGATCTATGGGAGCACTAACTCAGAGTCCTCTGGTAAGCACTATTAATTCAAGCTTTCCTGCTTATATAGGCTAATGTGTACATTCCCAAACTGACTTTGAGAGGGAAGAGGCATATTTTTTTATTTTCCACATTTTCCATTTTCTCACCTTTCACCTACAGAGAGCTGGCTTGGCTGGACCTTCACACGGGGCCTGCCCTGATCCCTGGCCAGAGCATCAAAGGAGGCATGCCATAGCCTTCTTTGTCAAAAATAAAAGGACCTAATTCCTTAGCTTAGACCAAATCTTTGGATGCCCTTCCCTTTATAGTCAGTAGCAAAATACTCCCCAAGCATAAGGCCAAACTGGTGCTGGTAAATGCAATAGACTCCTCTATGAAAATGTCCCACGGCAATCAGCATTGGGTTGGTGGAAGGCATGTTATCTCGCACCACACTTCTCAAAGCAGCATTTTTTTGACTTGGGACTTTTTTTGTCTGTTGCTGACTTTCTCAAATCTCCAGGTCCATTTGCCTTTCAGGCGCTTTTCTTAGTATGAAGTTACTAAGAAACTTCATTTCTTAGTATGAAATGAAGTTACCATTAGAGTTTGATATCTATTCCAAGAGCAAAGCACCATTCTGAGATTTCAGAGTATGCTCCTCAAAGCTTTCCTCTACACTTCCTCAGCATCCTTTCAGTGATGCTTTTCAAATACCATTGGATAGTCTTGCTAGTGTTTGCACGGATTATAAAATGTGCAAAATCATGGAGGGTGAGGCTACCTGCTACCCTAAGTCACCCAGAACTGATCAATTTCAGACTCTCTCCTTGCCAATACCAATGTGACCAGGATCTTCAAATAGCATGATTTTATTTTTAATTGAAGGAAGAAAAAGAAAATTTCAAAGTGGGACTAGAGATAGGACTCACCTATGAGCCATGCTCACTTCTCCATAGATGACCTCTTTAGGAACAGGATGGTTCTATCCCAGACACTTCATTGGGTGAGTTTTTGAACAGCCCAAGAAATGGGGTTATTGACACTCTCTCACTATTTAAAAATATTTTATGATACAAAAGTATTATTCAAATTGAAGTCTCATTTTCTACACTAAGGTTGGCCAATACTTGACCACAAGTCTCCCCACATAAACCCAGGGCAATTATTGCTCATCAAGTGTAACTTAGTATCTGAACCTGGTTTTGCCCATCAAATTCTTCTCAACACACAGTCCACACAACCACTGGCAATTGGTCAAACTTGGCCCGTGAGATAGAATTTCTTTGCCATCTCCACACTATATTTTTCTTTCAGTTTGCATTCCCCATAATCATGGCACCAGCTTTAAAAGCATACAATGTTTATTTGTGCAGTGATTATAGGACTATAATCCTTACCTCATGCTACAAAACTACTAGTAGAAGACTCTCATAGAAGAGTCCTCTGTACCCTTTCTTTTGATGAAAAAATAGTTTAGCACCAAAATGATCTACAACCATTTCTGGAACTCATCCCTAGAGGGATAATAAGTATACCTTAAGATACATATACACCCTATTTAAAATACCAGTGTTTGTGAGAGCAAAATGTAGGCAGCAACCTAACTGTACGGCAATAGGGGAATAGCTAATCCCTATGGTAATTCCATGTAAGGTAACACTGTGCAACTATTAAAAAGGAAAAGCAATTGAATAAAAGCAATGTGTACTGACCTAAAAAGAGATATATCTTGATAAAATCTCATTAAAATGTATATGTATGTGTAAGTATGTTTATACACAAATATATGTTGTTATAACATATATTTATGTTAAGTAAAAGTAAGGAAAAGTATTAGAGAGATCACACAGAAAACCATACCGTGTGGCTATTTTGGGGGCTCATAATTGAGGAGCTTTCACTTTGTGATTTTTTCTATTTTTTTAAAAGTGATATGGGTGTATCAATTTATAAAAAATATACCATTAAATGCATACATTCCAATCTATATAAATTATATCAAAAATATAAAATAATAGTAATCATTGAATGGGAATGGGGAATGAATAGACAGACATATGGATGAAAGAAGAATTAAAGAATGATAATTGCTGAAAGTAGGATGGATACATGAGGGCTCATTAGAGTATATGTTTGAAATTTTCTACAGTAACAGTATTCATTTATTTTTAAATTATTATTTTAATTGTACATGGTTATTGGGTACAACATGATAATTCGATTCATGTGCACAATGGGCACTGATCAAATCAAGGCAATTAATGTTTCCACCTCCTTGTCATTACTTTGTTTGGAGCCTTTAAGCTCCTCTCTTCTTGTTATTCATAAAATATATAATAAGTTACTGTGAACCATAGTCATCCCATTGTACTGCAGACCACTACGAGGACTTACTGTGGATCACAGGAAGTACTGCCACCTTATATCCCCTGATCATTCAGTAGGATGAAAGGACAGATCCCCACCAAAAGAAGAACAGTAAGGTTTACAGTTTCTGATTATTCCAGAGAAGGGTGGAATGCCTCTAACATCCTGCAGGGCCTCAGGACATTGAATCTATTTTGTTCATTATGGAGGAAGAATATATTTCTGGTAGTAGGGTTCAGTGTGTATGACAGTAGGCTTGGCCCCATATCTTGCTGCCCTGGCCTGTCCTGAGGAGATGGACATTGGGGCTGTTTCCTATAGAGCCAGATTGTTGTAGCCTTATCCTCGAAGATGGTGGCCGATCCCTGAGAGGGAAGGTTGCAAATAATGTACTCATCCTTTGAAAACATGCAGCCAAAAGAGTAGACTGACCCTATGACCACATGGCTGATCATAGGACCATCCCGTGCATTTATGCCCTCGCTAATTATTAATAGTGCCCCTTCCTTTTAGCTATCAAATTAGATAATAAATTATATGGCCACCCTAACTAAAAGCTATTGCATTTCATGTTTAGCTTGTGTGCTTGAATTCTAACTGCTATGTCATAATTTAATCACAAATGCCGCCCAGTTCACATTGAAAGCCCGTGATCTCCAGGAGCTTCAGGGGGAAGTCTGGTGCAAAGTGACATTTGCAATGTGAGGAGGGCCATCCTGTCTGTGGAGCAAAGTGGAGTGGAGCAGAAGGAAAGGTGCGTTCAATTCCATTTGAATCTGGGGAAAGAAACACCTTCAGGAAGATGTTTTGAGCAGAGGAGGAGGAGGGTGTTCAGGCAGAGGGGACAGCAAAGCAAAGGCTCAGAGGTGAGAAGCAGCACTGAAGCTTCGGGGAGTTGAAAGGTGACAAGAATGGTTGAAGTGTAGGAAGCAAGCTGGGGGCTGAGCCCTAAGAAAAGAGGCTGGGGGGGAAGGGAGGTGGATTCAGGATCACTAAGGGCCCTTCGTGCCTTGCTAGGGAGTTTCAATTTTATCTTACAGAGCTGGGTGTGATGGTGCACATCTGTAATCCCAGTACTTGGGAGGCTGAGATATGAGGATCGCAGGTTCGAGGCCAAGCTCAGCAACTTAGTGAGATCCTCAGCAACTAAAAACAGTTAAGATCCTGTTTCGAAATAAAAAAAATAAAATAGGGCTGGGAGTATGGCTTGGAGGTAGAACACCCCTGGGTTCAATTCCCAGTATCAAAACAAAACAAATCAAAACAACAACCAACCAACCAACCAACCAACCAATCAACAACAACAAAAAAATGGAACTCATACCTGGCTGGTCTTTAAAAAACCCAGAAAAAGTTTTAAAAACTTTGACTTATTCTAAACCAAATGCAGAAATAGTTGTGTGATTAAGAAAATATAAATACAGATTTAATATTAATTGCATTAAGGAACTATCATTGCTTGTATAGGAATCCAATGCTACAGTGTCTAGGATTTACTTTTATACTCTAGCAAAACAACAGCAACAAAGAAAAAGAAGGGAGAGAGAGATCTTCCACAATAAATCTTCCAAAATAAAGATCTTCCAAAGTAAATTGAAATCAGGAAAATGTTGATGGTTATTGAATTTGGAGGTTAGGCTTAAGGGAATTGACTTCTTGGATTTTCCATCTTTGATTTTGGAATTTTCTTTTTCTTTTCTTTTTTTTTTTTGTGGTACTGGGGATTGAACCCGGGGGCATTCTACCTCTGAGCTACACCTCAAGTCCTTTTTATTTTTTAATTTTTTGTTTGTTTGGAAACAGGGTCTCAGTAGGTTGCTGAGATTCTCACTATGTTGCTGAGGCTGGCTTTGACCCTGCAATCCTCCAGTCCCAGCCTCCCAAGTACTGGGATTACAATTCTTGGGATCACCACCACACCCAGCTACTTAATTCCCTGTTTACAGATGTAGGTACCCTTGACTTCCTGGCGTCTCTAGTGCCTTTTGTGTTTTCTCTCTGCCTTTCCCCCACTATCCTACCAAGTCTTGTTAATAGAGAATAAGGCCAGATCTCTCGGTAACCAAACTGTAGTGTCTTTGCTTCTCTTGAATCATCCCCTAAATGTGGAAGTGTGTATAAGTAAACTCAGGGGCTCAGAGACCTCAAGATCAGCCACATCTGTTCTCCCAGCATTTTTTTCCATAATCATTTCCTTTTTTGTTCCAGTTGTAAGAATCTGAGCCTGAGACGTGACATCTTTTAGGAAATCCAGTTAAACCCCAAGCATCCAAACAACTAGGTTTAGATTTGCCCAAGGGACCCAAGGAAGTGGCCTGTGAGTTCCTTCTGTGCTGGGAACCTGTCTGGAGAGCCGGGTCTTTCCTGTAAGCTCCAAGAGCTCTTTGCAGAAAGCCATATTTCTTCCAAGTCTTTCTTTTCATCCTTGTCTGAACCTGCCTTCATCTTCCTAATGGCTAATTAAAAAATTACAACTGAGAGCATTAAAAAGTCAACCCCTTCCCTGCTGTTCTCTGTTTAATTTCTGAGGCCCCAAGCAAAATGTCTTAAAAAGAAGGAGAAAGAGCCACATTACTGTTTGTAAACTGCATGGTAAACAGCATTTTTATGGGGAGGACTTTATTCCAATGGCTAGCACTTTAATTCAGGGTGTGCTTAGGCATTATTTTCTCCTCCTCCTCCTCCTCCTCCTCCTCCTCCTCCTCCTCCTCCTCCTGCTCTTCTTCTTGTAGTGAGGTGAAACTCAGGGCCTCACACATTCTGCGTGAGTGGTCTACCACTGAGCTATACCCCCAGCCCTTTTTATTTTATTTTGAAACAGAGTCTAAGTTTCTCTGGCTGGCCTCAAACTTTCGATCCTCCTGCCTCAGCCTCCCAAGTAGCTGGGATCGTGTGTGCCACCACGCCTGGCTTTAGTACTTATTTCTTACTCTAGAAAGATAAAGTTTAAAGGGTCAGATGCTCCCCAACATTATGACTTTTCACTTATGTATGCTGAAATAATTTTGTTGTGTGTGCGCGCATGCGCGTGTGTGTGTGCACACGCACTTGTGTGTTTCTTCTTCCCTCGTTGCCTGGTGATTCCATTCAACAGTGAAGCCACTATGAGTTTTTAAACTCACCATTATTTCTTTTTCATTTAAGTTAGGAGCCTGGGCTTGATGAAAACTCATCCCCATTCATGATGCGCACACTTAAGCCGCTGCTCGGTTCCATTTGCAAAGAGAGATCTTGGAAGGCAGCGTCTAAATAATAATCAGCACAGAGCTCTAGTTGGATTTGTTTATACATTATCTTAACACTCTATTACATATTTTAATAGGACAAGAGTTTAAAAGCCGGAATCCGACATAGTTGGCTTGGTCTACTTTAGATTGTTCTTCATCAATTGTTTTTTTTTCTTATGATTATGCAGTTTTACTTTATCATCCCTTTGATAACAATTTCTGCATGAAAATTGACTTTATATTTCATTTTTCCCGTCTGTTATCTTAGCAGCATTCATACGCAAACACCCTTTGTGCAGCGCTGGTAATATAACTGATCAGGCGAAGCTGTGCTATAAGAAATCAAAACCATAATAATGTCTTTGGGTTTTGCATTTTAAATACTGCGTTCATTGTTGCGCTGAGGTTTCTGATCCCTTTCCAGACATTACAGAGATTACCTTTGGTAATGCCTATTTCATTGTACTTTGATATAAAATAATGTGTGTCATAAATCATCTGGGTGACTGTCATTAAACAGGAAAGCGCCTACTTATGATATGTAACAATTTGCTTTTCTAATTTGAAGAAGATTGAGGCATTTTAATTATGGAAGGTCTTTGTAAATGAGACTGGAATTCAATATAAAATTGTATTCCTCATGGAATTGTAGGTTAGACATAATCAAATCCGTATTCATTAATTTTGCATTATTTTTTTGCGAGCGCTAAATAAAAAACAGGCGTAGAAGGGTCTCCTAAATAAAGCCCTATACTTTTGTTACCATTAATTTGAGAAAAAGTTATGTTTACTTATTTAAGGGAAAAGGCACAAGAGAATCAGTTGCTCCTGTGGGTTAACTGGCTATCGCAAATTTAAAACATTTTTTAAATTTAAAACTGGAAAAGTCATTACCTTAAAAAGTTGAGAAAAGACAAAGAAGGGGCATAAAGAGACAAGGGGTGGGTGGGGGGAAGCTATTTAAAATTATCAGTGTGCTTCATAGTTTCAAGATTGCTTCCATTTGGAAGAGAATGGGGGTTTGACGCCTTCCCAGTGAAGAACAATTGAAAATTATTTGAACCCTCCTCTTTAAAGGTGACCAGAGCTCTGAACACAGACACTGTGGCATGATTTAAAATTATGAGAGCTCTTCAAATTGTTTAAAACATTGATTTTTTATAAAATGGATTTCCACATTTTATTTCTTTGGTGACTAGATAATTATAGCAGCCTAGAAACTGAGGTGCTTAATTCTGAAACTAGTATTTTCTCTTTGGCTCTTTCCCTTTTCTTTCCTTCTGCACTTTCCCCACCCCCCTTAATAAGTTTCCTAGTTTCCCTTGCTGCTGGGATAGACACATCATTCTTTGTTCTTGCTCATAAATCACTCTGTGACCAAGGAACCAGGAAGTTATTAGGGGTGAGAAGAAGGTCAGTTCGAAAATTCAGATTGATCTAGCCTATTCTCACAAAAGAACACTTTACCTACCTCAAGTCCAAAGTGAAGCACCAATGCAGGGCTATTCCAATAGCACTATCAATGATGCTGCACGAAAGAGGAGACTTCGGCAGCTTTTACAGTAAGTGTTATAAAGATGCGCAGGACTTAGAAGTTGTCATCAGCTAAGTATCTAGTTACGGTTACATTTACCCATGCACACTGTCCCAAACACATTTTTTCCCTCTTTGCTCCTTTTTCTTTCCCATTCTCTCTCCCTCATCTTTCTCTGTCTCTCATTAATATAGACAGGTAAAAAGAAAATTCTAGAATGTAATGTGGAAACTGATCCAATAGGAAAGGGGGTCTTGTAATTGGGAACCCTAGATATTGTGTCTCTCCATGTGATATTGGACTTGGGTAAACACACACACACACACACACACACACACACACAGTCTTGTGCAAGCTAACAAGGGTTGTAATGAGAGATAATTAACTCAAGGGCTCCAGTTTAGATAAAGAATTCCATCTTTTCATTCCCCCCCAAAATTCCCTTCTTCTTGCTCTGCTGTCCTCCCTGTTGGATAAGCTATTTGGTAAAGGGCAGAAGCAGTGTTCCATGTGTTTTGTAAAAAGCTTTATCAAAGTGAATAGAACATTATATTAGGTCTTTGTCAGCCTGAACTCACACCTGCCACACACAAGGTTTGTTGGCCTTTCGTGCACATCATAACTTGAGTCTAAATCTAAAGGAACAGGAAAAGCAATAGAGCAAAGCTATCCAGATGTTACTCAGTCTGTGCGACTGTAAATTTTAAAAGTACCAGCTTTCCATCCAGATTTTAGTGCAGTGGGAACTATATGAAAATTCCAAGACATACTGGTTTATTGAAGTGTCTGGCCATTTCTATATGAATTTTGGAACAGATGTACTGAGGTAGGCAATAAAACTGTGATAATAAGGAACATTTCCACATCAACTAACTAAACTACTAATCTATAATGAAGACCAAAACTCAGCAGTGGAGGAGGGTGATTTTCATTATTATTTGAAAAAAACCCTGTCAGTTATGCAAATCCAGCCTTGACTTTAGCTTTGGTCAAGATTTTAGGGGGGAGTGTGGAAGCTGACACATACAGGAACTGCTTTATTCAGAATGTCAATTTTACTTTTTTAATCAATAAAAGTAATATAGTCACATGATATAGGCCTTTCAGTTTATCTTCATAAAAGTTTGTTGTCATTTTACAATCATATGCAATGCCCACACAGCCCCAAGCTGGTACTTTGGAGTCCCTTTAAATATTGAACTTTGTGTCTGATTCTCAGGGCCAATGCTGGAAGTAGAGGATCACGCTCCAACAGCTGGGGGCTTGGTTTGAGCAAGCTTCTGGTGCGGCCACTGACTTTACAACTCACACCTCCTGATGGAGAAAGTGGTGCACCAATTTGATTGACTGTTCTTGTTGGCTTCTCATTCCTAGTCTCATCCCTGCTCACCGGAGAGCATTCCAGGATACAGTTCCAGGAACAGCCCCCTGGGGATCGATGTTAAGCCATTAGTACACCTTTCAGGGATCTGCAAAGCAGTACAACTAGAGCTGTGGAATTAATGGGGCTCCACTGAATTCTTGACCATTTCTCCCAACAAGACAGACTAGATGTAGATAGAAAGATTACAACTTTTGAAATAGGACAACTTAAACAATAAAACAAAAATCCAAATGGAAGAGGCCTCACTTGGTAGCATATGGATTATTAACTCTTAGGCCTAGCTCTACTAACCTACTGTAATTAGAAATTGGATTTGTTTGGAATGAATAACCTCACTGCGATACTACAAGGATGATGACGACATGAGATTTCGGAAGCAAAGGAAGCATTCTGTTGGAAGAGGAAGGAAGTGGAGGGAGGAAGGTCCCTAGCGGAAGCAGGCGGTGACCTTGGGAGAGCTGTGAGGACCTGGGCTGTGTGGCAGCTGACAGGCAGATAAGCATGCCTCAGGAAGCCTGGGACACACAGTTCCTGAGGCATCCCTCCTCGGCTGGCTCTCTCTCTCTCTCTCTCTCTCTCTCTCTCTCTCTCACTTTTGGGAAACATTAAAGCTAGTAAGTTGTCATTTGCTGTTCCCTGGAATTTTGAAATTTATTTTTTCCTAGCATTGCTTGGTTTTCCCAGAGTAGGTTTTGTTTGTGTTTATTTCTCTGTTTGCTGAAACATGGGTCCCACTGGTCACTTCATATATTTTCCTGTTACTGGTTCTGTAAGAGTCCTGCGGCCCCAAGGAAGCAGAAAAATGGCACACAGCAGGAGGAAGCAGTAGAAGCAAAACGAAAATGTTAGTGACCTCTATTTACGGAGAAAATCAACTCTTTTCTCTGAACAGGGCTTCTTGGAGGCAGAGAGAGGCCTGGGCCACTTACTTTTTTGTTGTTCTTTTTTCTTTTGAGATCCTTGGTATATTAAAAAGCAACCGTGCTTAAAAGAAAGATGAAAAAGCTGTGGGATATTCCAAATATTTACATTTAACAAACTAATAATTGTAAAACATACGGAAATACAATGGCCATGTGTTTAAGTTCATTTGAAGAGAAGATCAAAAGTCCAAATGGGAGGCTTTCATAATGTGAGCCGTAGGACAAATGGCTCCTTCCCAACCTCCTCGCTGCCCAGCTCCTAGCCACAGACATATGTCTGTCCCTTAGTACGCGATACGTGTCTGCAGCATCCACTCCAGGGGAAATGTGAGAGTAACCCACAATACTGTGGGCCGGGTTGCTCTCTTGAACTGTGGCTACCCGTGAAGCTCATAGAGCACTGTTCCCTTCTCCCTTCTGTCATTGTTTACATTGTATGTAGACCTGAACCTGCAGGTTGGTCTTCAGACAGTATTTGCCAATGGTGAACAAAGTTAAGTGAAATTCTTCTTTTCTTGCAAATGCTGGTCTATATAAAGGGAAGATGGGGTCTGACAGGAAAGGCGGCAGGCGACTCGGCATGTGCACCGCTTGCTCACAAGGAAGGGAAAAGAAGGATGCAATAGCTTTGAACTCCCTGGTGGGCTGCAGGTTTTATTCTGCCATTCTGTTTTCTTGATGAGTTATTGCTATGTGGTAATCAAAAGCAGCATCAACGCACTTTATTTTGTCAGCTTTATTGTTCTTTTAAATTGAGTTGTTATTATGCAAAATTTCAGATTTATACAAAAATGGAATAATAGAAAGTAACCCCATGCACCCATCACCAATATTCACCAGTGATGAGCAATGACTTCAAAATACACACCTGTGGAAACTGGAAATGGCTGCAGGAGGATGGAGGTGAGAGGTTTTGCTCTATGACCATCTTTGGCTCATACCTGTGCATTTATGCAACCAAACCTTATGTACCTGCTCCCTCAGAAGACTTCATAACTGCCGGGTGTGGTGGCACACGCTTGTAATCCCAGTACTTTGGGAGGCGGAGACCGGAGGATCCGGGTTCGCGGCAAGCCTTAGCTCTCTCTGTCTCTCTCTCTCTCTCTCTCTCCCTCTACTCAGTGAGGCCCTCCGCAACTTCGTGAGACCCGGTTTCAAAATAAAGTATAAAAAAAATAGGGCTGGGGGTGTAGCGTGGAGGTAGAATGCCCCTGGGTTCAATCCCCGGTACCGCAAAAAAAAAAAAAATGAAGAAGACTTCATAACTGCTTTTGAATCAGGAAACTATATGTATTGCCATGAAAAGGGAGACTCAATGCAACCAAGGTTAGAATGACCCCTGGATTGATGCTTTCCTCATTTTTAATTTAAGACTTATAAGTAGCTTAAGTATATTGCTTGACAAGTAGAGGTAAAGAGGGACAAGCCATTGGGTAAAGACAGAATAATGCTTTCTGCATAACTACTTGCTTTGAAAGAAGACAGAATTTGTGTACTTGTGTATGTTTGGGTGTGTAAAAACAGAAAAAAAAACTAAGTCAGTGAAACAGAAATAACCTCAAGAAAAGTGAAATTGCAAATGAAACCCCTAGAATAGACTTGCAGAACACATCTGGAAATGGTGTTTTTCTTATTATCAAAGATAGTGTCATGTCTAGGGCACAACAAAGAATACTTCGCACGATCATTGGTATATCTCATTGTGTAAAGGGATGTTACCTTGCTCTGTATCCAGGTTTTCCTTTCATATTATCGCCATGAGAAGATATGATTTCTATTTAAAAACTAATGCCAAAGATGAAGTAGAACTGACTTGGCATGGAAAACATCTATTTATGTGCTATAAGTGCCAGGGATCTCTAAATAGAAGGACAGGCAGCATTGGGGGTAACTGTAGTTGTGAAGTCCACCTCTGGGCTTCACTACCTGTAGCTGAGGATCTAGCATTGGGGGTATTGGTTAATCTCTGTTTCCATTCACTCATCTGTGAGAGGCTAAAGACAACCCGAGCCTTCTAGATGGATAAGTGCCAAGAGTGTAGAAAGGAAAGGGTGAGGGGTGAGTGTGAATTTTGATTTTCTAACCCTAAAATTTTATTTATTTTTAAAATAGCTTTACTGTGATATAATTCATATATCATACAACTCAGTCATTTAAAGCATAGAATCCAACACTTTTATTAGTATGTTCACAAAATTATTCAACGTCACTGTAATCAGTTTTGTACATAGGGATAAACCTAGGTGTCTATTGATGGATGAATGGATAACAAAAATGTGATATATATATCTACAATGGAACACTATTCAATCATAAAAAGAACAAAATCCTGCTATTTGTGACAACCTGGATGAACCTGTTGGACATTACGTTAAGTGAAATAAGCCAGGCAAAGAAAGAAAAATACCAAATGATCTCACTCATACATGGAATCTAAGAAAGCTGATCTCATAAGTGTAGAATAATGGTTACCAGAGGTTCAGGTGGTTGGGGGAAGAGGAGTGGGAGATGTTGGTCAAAGGATATATAATTATAGTTAGATGGGAGTGGGAAAAGTCCAGAAGATGCAAATATACAGAGACAGAAAATATGTAAGAGATTGCCTGGGACCAGTCAGTGGGAGAGAGGACAGTTAGTGGAAAGGGGACAGAGAAATTAAGAATAACTTTTAGTGGTTATAGAGTAACCCTAACATTTTATAAAGTGCTTTGGGATTCTTGGGAAGGAAGAGAGAATGCAAGACCCTACCACAGTCTACCAAAGGCTCCGGGAGTCTGGGCTAGCCTCAAAATGCATGTGAGCGGTGCAGTTGCATGGGGTCCCATGCCTGTTAATGCTCTGCTGTCACCGCCTTGAAATTCTCCAGTTTTGAGCAAGGGAATCAACATTTTCATTTTGCCACAAATCTGGTAACCATTCTTGCCCAGAGACTCTTTGGGGACAAGACACTGTTCCTGTGATGGCCTGACTATTTTACTAAGAGTCTCTATACTGCCTACTTTGTGTGGGACTTCCCTTATAGACCAGGAGATGAGATGAATGCCAGCTGTCTTAGTCCACAGGGGCCAATGTAACAAAATACCTTGGACGGGCTCATTTATCAACAGCAGGGAATCTATTGCTCACAGTTCTGGAGGTTGAGCAGTCTGAGATGAAAGCACCAACAGTCAGTGTCTAGTGAGGGCTGATTTTATTCTTCAGAGACAGCCCCTTCTAACTGTGTCCTCACGTGGTAGAAGGGGCAAGGTGCTTAGAGGCTCCCTCAAACCTCTTTTGTAAAGGCCGTCATCCCACTCACCGCCCACAGACCCTACCTCTTAATACCATCATGTTGGGATTAGGTTTCAACATATAATTTTTTTTTTGGGGGGGAGGCATAAATATTCAGACCAGAGCACTAGATATTAGGAAATTTATAAGTTCCAAATCACACATCAAGACATTTAAGATTCTAAACTATTCTGAGAGTAGAACTTGAGGTTAAATGAACCTCCAAGAAGCTCTTTAAGAAATATCTACACAGCCGGGCGTGGTGGCCCACGCTTGTAATCCCAGTACTTTGGGAGGCAGAGACCAGAGGATCCGGGTTTGCGACCAGCCTCAGCGCTCTCTCTCTCTCTCTCTCTCTCTCTCTCTCTCTCTCCCTAGTGAGGCCCTCCGCAACTTCGTGAGACCCGGTTTCAAAATAAAGTATAAAAAATAGGGCTGAGGGTGTAGCGCAGAGGTAGAACGCCCCTGGGTTCAATCCCTGGTACCGCAAAAAAAAAAAAAAAGAAAGAAAAAAGAAATATCTACACTGGAAAAATAAAAGGCAGACCTCCTACAGATTGCCATTTGATGGCACCAAGGTGACATTTCTAAGAATTCCCTTTTATTTCTGTTGCACTGTTTCTTTGTGTCAAGCATTATTCAAGCTCAACAATTTTTACAGTCCTTGAAAATCACTCCACTTTGTAACATTGGCTGTGTTTTGTTTGACTCTGAACACACAGTGATCTCAATCACAGCAAACTTTTCTTATTTTATAGTTTCTTCTAAATTTGGATTGTTGCTCGCTTGATTCTCCAATGAAGAACTTTGTTCGTGTTTGCCTGCTAAGCACTTACAGGTCCAGGGGTGATCATTAAACATGTTAGGTAACACGAGCCTCAAGAGCCCATGTGATCTTAGTTACTTCTGAAAATGTCCAAAGATGGAATACCACTGATCTTTTAGAAATTATATAAAAAAACAAAAAAACCTGTACATCTCAGTATTCTCAGGAAAATGGATTTTACCCTTAAGTAAATAACTGGCAAAGAGGCCGGTGTAGCATTACATGGCAGGAAGTGCACGTGGCAGGCAACTGGAGAAGTCAGTGCTGGGCAGGGCCAAAACAGAGGTCTTCTATGGAATCCACATTTTCATAAAGCCTATAAGGATATTATCAAATCTATTAAGCACTTGAGCCCGATAGCTCTCGACCACATTTTCCCAGTCTACAAAGTGCCTGGATTTGTAAATTGCCAGAGGGTTTTGATTTATTTCTTGTGTAGGAAGCAGGACTTCAAATACTGGATCATAAAACCTCTTTTTAAATGTTTCCTACCTGGAAAATAGACACAGAGTAGGGTTTCCCTCAGCCCACAACTTGTATAGCACTTGATATATGTTCCAATTAGGAGAGGTTAAAAAATGATTCCACCTTTTTTGGTCTTGCTCCAATTCAGTACCAATTGAAAGAAGTCCTATGTAGAAGTCAGACAGATGGGAATCAAAACATCAGCTTTGAGAGTGAGGCTTAGGTCCATGGACAACGGGGCTTGCTCACCCTTGAGGACCATACTCACTGGGCCACAGGTGCCACCTGTGCTGGGAGGGCAGCCCCAGGGCATGAAGACATTGAGAGTGGGCACCTGGGCATGTAGACAGCTCCTGGCGAGTGCTGGGCCATTCCTGCTTAGTTACTTCTCTCCAACCCACCAATTGATAAAGCGATGGGGAGAAACTAAGAAAGTAATTGCAATTGTGGAAATTTTTTCACACGAAAACGTGAGGAGTAAGGAAAAAGCGTTGTCTTAATAGTAAATAAAGTAGTTATTTTATAGCTTTGGCCCTGCCCCACATTCACTTCTTGAATTGCCTGTCACCTGTGCTACAAAGAAAATAGTTGTTTCTTTTGAATTTAACATATGATGACATCAAAAGGGAAATGTCAGGAATTCACCTCCTAATAATCAAGAAACTATTTTTCAATGTCAAAAGTAAATTCCCTGAAGGACATTTATTCACTCAAAAAGATTTCAGTCATTTAAGAAGAGAAAAAGCTGACTTTTGAGAACTTTCAAAGTTACCTAATAGCATATAAAGCAAAGGGTATGTTAGCATTATTTCTTATTCATCCAATACTGGCCATGAGGATGTCTACATAGTAGATTACAGGAGGCTTGTTCAAGCTTCCATGAGTTCCTGGAAGTAGAGACAGGCCTTAAAATAGTCTCTAATTCATGATTATAATGGCAATGAATCCAGCATTGGCAAAGATTCCTCATGCAGCTCCCTATTTGCCTGAATTCGGGTTCCTTTGCCACATTGGCAATTCTAGGCTTGTGGCACAAGTATAGAGGCATATCTACCTTGAAGACTTTTAATGGTTTTTGTCACTGGGATTCCTGTCCCTTGAAGGGTTCTATCTTTACTCCATCCCTTCCTAAACAAAACCCTTTACCTGGTCGAGGCATTAAGAGGCTTGGGTGCAGGAGGGCCTGAGGCACTATCTTGGGATGCTGGTCCTTCAAAGCTGGCTTGCCTGGGAAGCCATTCAGGCTGCCGTGAGAGCCAGCAGTACCCTGGAGTAGAATTCAGTTCTGTTTTGAGTTAGGCTGGCTTTGAGAGATTCCTTTATACAGAACACTTGCAGAGGTTGAAAACTGAACTGGGCTTCTTATTTCAGGGTTCAAGCTTGATGGTGTTCAGGGACAAAGAGCAAGATAATTCAGTTAGGAAGTGACATGATCGCCTTTGATAGGCTGCATTTTAGGGTCATCTTGGATGCAAAAAGATATTGGATAGAGGCAGGGTGGTCTCCCTGAAGAACTTATTCCAAAGTGTGCCACTGTGGTGCTGGGAATCAAGGGGCCACGTGACTTGTCTGGTCCTGGGTTTGGGTCTTCTTTATGGGAACACACCCTCATTTGAGGGATGCTTTTGCTTAGCCTGAGAAGGCAGCAGCCTCTCTTCCAGGTGATTTATTATAATGGCGATGATTGCTGTTGGATTATTATAGTCATTCATTGGCAGGGTTATAGTTAAAAATTTGGCAGTGTTTGTACAGTAAATGACTATTTTTACAGCTCGGCTATAAAAGTTTACTTAGGTCTGAAATTTGATATACAAGCTTTCCATTCAGGAGTGCGTTTCTTTCAGATAGAATTTTTAAAAATAGTTAATAAAATTGGTCTGTCTAATTTTCCTGAGTTATATGAGTCCTTTGGAAAAACAAATGTATCATTCGTATAGGCTTTCTAGTACTTTTTCTCAGTTGGCCTTGAGTTTAAACAAGATGCTGTAAATTTTAAAATATTTAAGTTCAGCCTGGATGGATTGAGATGAAATGATATTATGCACAGGGCTAACCTGGAGAACGACAGAGAAGCCAGCAATTTTCACATTTAACTTTCAAAACTCTATCTGTGGCCCAGGAGTAGAAGCCCTTTTGAAACAATTAGCGCTGTGCATTTTCATTATGCATTTTATACCTCTAAGTACATAATCACCTGCTCATGCCTATCTGATAAATAATGAGATTTTTATTTCACATTTGCATTGTTAATTACAGTATATTCCAGAAGTAAGATTCCAAGCATCTGTTATTAATAGAATGTAATTTTTTAAAATAACAAGGGCACTTTAAATAGACAAAAAGAAAGCACCCTTTATTGGAAGCCACCCAGATCTGTTGATAGCTTTCTGTTTGGACATTAAGGTAGATGTGGCAGGAATGAAGTGAAAACGATATCACACGCATCAAAGCTGACAACAGGAAACCCAAATGTGACTTACAGTATAGCAAGGGTTTATGTCCTTACCCTTGAGGAAGGAGCCACAAGTTTTGTAAATGCAAAAGCAATAAGAACATATCGATTCTGAGAAGCCAAAGAATCCAATCCAAAAGTTCCTTCCGAGTGTAACCACTGATCACAACATAAGGGTTCAGTTAAAAGAGCCAGTTCGGGGGGGTCTCAGGATCACTATGCAAAGATGGCTCTTCTAAGCAGGTTCACCCTGTCTTTCCTCTCTTCCCTACCTGGGGTGTCATCAAGAGTTGATGTGGAGACAAGAGCAACAGACTAAAACTTGAGAATCCTAGGGATTCTCCATCTTCTCATTGCCACAACTACCCAGGCAATGGTTAAACTCACTGAATAAGTGGTGTGTACCCATACTGCCCTTCCTACCTGAGAAGGCTGCGCTGAGAATCAACATGCAACGAATGCATGGTGAAAGGCAGATGCACGATAAAAATGCAAGTGATTGCTTCTGGGAAAGGCTTCTGTGGGTCAGTGTGCCATGCCTATTCTTTCTGGCAATATATTTTATGGTGTTGTGCACCATGATGATCAGGATACAGAACAGTTCTAGCACGAAGGGGGTGGAGCATCCCAAAGAAACTCTTGCAAGCTACTCCTATTACTTATGTCCTCCCTCCAACCCCAACCTGATCTATTCTCCATCCCATAATTTGGTCACTTTGAGAACATTATGCGGATAGAATCATGCAGTACACAACCCTTAAAGATTGGCTTTCCACTTAGCAGAAAGCTCTTGAGATTCATTGAAGTCGTTGTATGTATCAATAATTTATTCTTTTTTATTGCTAGGTAGCATTCTATTGTATGGATGTGCTATTGTTTGTTTATCTATTCACTCACCAATGGACCTTTGGGTTGCTTCTAGTTTTGAGCTATTACAAATAAAGTTGCTGTGAGCATTTGTGCACAGGTTTTTGTATAAACCCAAGTTTTCATTTCCTTAGGAGAAATATACAAAAGTGTAGTTGCTGGTTCATATAGTAAGTGTGCACTTAACTGCACTAGAAACTGACAAGCTGGTTTCTAGAGTGACTGAGCTGTCTTACATTTCTATAAAGATCCAATTGTTCTGCTTCCACACCAGCATTTGATATTATCAGTGTCTTTCCTTTAGCCATCTAATTAGTTGTGTAGGAGTATAAGTCCTTGTACTTTTAATCTGCATGTTTCTATTGAATAAGGATGTTGAATATCTTTTTATGCATTTATTTTCTATGTTGAAACAGGGTCTCGCTAAGTTGCCGAGGCTGGCCTTGAACCTGAGATCCTCCTGTCTAGCCTCCCAAGTTCTTGGATTACAGGTATGTATCAGTGCACCCGGCCATATCATTTTCTTCTAATGCATCTTTTCTTGGTTCCATATTCCATATCTCTATTCTAGGAATATTCCCTTTTTTTGTTTTCCACCAGGGACAAAAAATTTAAAAAAAAAGTGATATAACCAATTCAGTATGATGAAGGGGAAAGATAAAGAGCCTCAAGCAAAAATATACAAAATAAGGTGTTTTAAAATAAATGTAGCTAATCAGAGAAATGCAAATAAAAAATTCACTGAGTGTCCATCTCACTCTAGTCAGAATGGCAACCATCAAGAATACAACTAGCAATAACTGTTGGCAAGGGCATGGGAATGTAGATTAGTACAGCCACTATGGAAATCAGTGTGGCACTTCCTCAAAAGTTCCTCAAAAGGAGCCATCATATGACCCAGTTATACCACTCCTTGATATTTATCCAAAAGAATTAAAGTCAGAATACTGTAATGATATGTGCATACCCATGTTTATCTCAGCATAACTCACAATAGCCGCTTTATGGAACCAGACTAGGCTTCTGTCAGTGGATGAGTGGATAAAGAAAATATGGTATATATACACAATGGAGTCTTATTCTGCCATAAAGAGGAATACAATTATGTTATTTGTAGGAAAATCGATTGAACTGGCATCATGTTAAGCAAAAAAAAAAAAAAAAAAAAAAAAAAAAAAAAAAAAAAAAAAAAAAAAAAAAAAAAAAAAGAAAGAAAGAAAGAAAAAGAAAAGAAAGAAAGGAAAAAGAAAAGCCAGACTCAGAAAACAAATATCATATGTTTTCTCTTTCTCTCATATGTGGAAACCTGTAGGAACAAAGAAGAAGAAACAAAAAGATGGATGTCATAAAAGTAGAAGGGAGCCCCTTAGGGTAGAGGAAGAGGATCAGGAGAGGGAAGAGGGGAGGAGGATAAGGGGAATCATTGGGGAGTGAAATCGACATAGGAATTTTACATGCATGTACCAATATACCACAAGGAAACCCACCTTTCTATATAATTAATACACATCAATGAAAAAGAATAAATAAAGAAATGTGGCTAGAAGACGGACTCCCATCAAGAAATCAAGAATGTATACATATAAAATACAACACAATAGTTGAATTAGGAAATGATTAACTGCCATTAAAAATACAGAATTGAGATTTTGCATTATAAAAAGGGGTATTTCATCAGTACTTCACTCAGCTTTAGCATATGTTCAGAATATTACTTGACTTGCAAAGCTTTACTTTTCCAATTACACAACTCTTTCTTAAATCAAGATACATATGAAAATTCTTAGGAAAATGCACTTAAAAATTTTATGTCTGCAAATACTAAAAAGCAAATTAGAGTTATTAATGTAAAATAAACTTTATGGTAATTTTACTTTGAAAATCCAATCAAAGCACAAATTTCCTTTAGTAGAGAAGAAAATGTGTGACCTAATAAGTTGGAGCTATATTGGAAGAGCCTTCATAGGAGGAGTATTTATTTGAAAAACTTTTATATTAAACTTCCTTTATTTTAAAGCTGCCTCTGTTAGACCTGTACATCTGGGTTCCTGCTTTGGGTGCCAGACTTTTAGAGACCCTGCCTCAGCCAAAGCCCTGATGCTTCCCTTCTTCCAAAGAGAGGATTCTAAGGGGTCAAGAGGAATGCCCACGTGGAGCTTGTACTGGACTAGCCCTTTTCAGGTGCATCTCAGGCTCCAAGGACCTAGAATTCCCTGTTCAGAGGGACTGAGCCTGCTTCTAGGACCTACATGGATCTTTTCCTCAGTACCTCTTTAGTCTTCCTCAAAGGTGACCAGGCTCCTTGGTCATTGCTAAGCCCTAGGGGTGTCATGGGTAGCTGTTTTGTGGGGTGCGGTTGTGGACTGAGTTTGCATTGCATTCTAGGGTTCCTCATCATACATGTGAGGCTTTACCTGTCCAGAAGGGAGCCAGGGATGGAAAGAGATGGAGGCTGACCTCAGGCTGGAGTGGGGCGGGAGGAAGAGAATGTGGGGAACAGTTGTGCTCTAGCCCTGGGCCCAAAAAATACCAGCGCCAGGCCTGCTTATAAGAATGACTGTGCAAGGTTTCAGAAGAAAGACATTTCAAAATTCACCTATGCCACCACTGAAATATTTCCATTTTCTAATTTGTGTGGTACATTTCACATCTTAACGGAGATAGTTTTTCTGACAACTCCTATAATACTTAGACTGTACTGTGCAGTTTGAGATTTAATTATATTCTGTCATGTACAGTGTGCTTTTGTTTTATGGGAGTTTTATTTTATTTTGTCTCCAACTAGACTGTAAGTCCCTCGAGATAGAAAATAAGACTTATGCCTCTGTGGTTTGTACTGCCTGTGACTAGCACGATTCTGAATGCAGAGTAGATAATAAATACTTACTGCTTGATTGATAGACCTATAATGCCTTATAAATATGTTAAACAAGACTCAGACTAACAATTTTAAAACCCGAAGTTGTGGAGAAAAAGCAGGAGTGTCTGATATACACAAGAAAACAATACAAACTTGGGGAAGGGAATATAATGACAAAGGAAGGCAACAGAGCATCTGAATTAGCTTGGGATTAGGCTGGAGAAAGGAATTTGCATGGACATTTCCCCTTCCCCATGGTCCTATCACTGCAGGGTCTTAAGAATTGATAGGCAGACCTAAGAAGGACAGAGTAGACAGAACTGGTTTCAATTTTGAAAACAGTGGTGAAGCCAGGGATTTGAGGAGCTCTGTTGTCTCACAGCAAACAATTTATTTGTACCCAAATCAACAATATATAAACAGAATGGTCTTGTGGGTGACTAAGAGGATTACCTGTCAGGGAATCTGCTTTTCTATTAAGGCACAAGTAACCATCCCTGTTTTTCTGCCCAATCAGACGCTTTGGTGTATTCCTATTACAAAATCATAACAATCAGTTTATTCTTTTCAGAATCAGTTTCTCTTTTTTGTCTAGATTGATAGAGTGGGTGTTTGGACAGTCAATGGTTTTAATCTGGTGTGTAATGTGGTATGATTTGATTTGGCCACTTTAGACTCTACCGGACTCCTTGCTGACTACTTATATATCCAGATTTACTCTGAGAATAGCGCCACTCTTCCCACAAAGCAATGGATCTCAATGTGCAGTTGGTCCTGCGCCCATGAGACTCCCTGAGACCTTTCTGGAGGTCTTCAGAATCTATACTGTTTTATAAAAAACTAACGTATCATTTGGCTTCTCACTTTTATTCTCTCATGAGCATGCAGATGAATGTTTTAGAGGCTGTGTGATATGATGATATCATTGTGCTGTTGAACAATGGACTGCATACTTGCATATCTTGAATCTCAAAGTCTTCTCAGTCTTAATGTTTAATACAGTGACTATTAATAGATATAATAAACATAACCTATATGAGGTCCTCTACTATTAAGAGTATAAAAAGGGGCTGGAGAAGCCAGGCGTTGGTGGCACACACTTGTAATTCCAGTACTTGGGAGGCTGAGACAGGAGGACCACAGGTTCATGGCCAGCCTCAGCAACTTGTGAGGCCCTCTGCAACTTAGTGAGACCCTGTCTCAAAATAAAGAATAAAATAGGGCTGGGGGGTGTAGCTCAGAGGTAGAATGCCCCTGGGTTCAATCCCCAGTACAATAAAAAAAAAGGAGCTGGCAAAAAGTTTGAGAACTCTTGCCTCAAAGACCTGCAGACTGACTACCTATATCTCCAATTAATCTTTAGATGAACCAACGTTCAGTGGAAAGTCACAGAGATGATTAAAAGTTGGGAAGTTAGATTTACAAGGAGAGGAAGAAGGAATTGGGATTGATCAGCCCCGAGAAGAGAAGTGGGAGAGAAGCCCTAATAATGATCTTCAGGTATGCGAAGGGATGACATACGGAACGAGAAGAAATTGGCTTAAAGTGCAGCATGTGAGATTTAAACTACAGATAAAGAGGAATTCTCTGACAGGGGTTGTTAAACAGCAGAGTGGGTAACTGACTGGGCTTGTGGAATCTCCCCCTCTGGAGGTCTTTTAAAATGGGATAGATTTCCATCTGTCTGGGATGATTTAAATGTGGCCATGCCAGAAAGCTGGGGGATGGATGAGACAGTGTCTTGGGCTGCCCTTCCAGCCCCTCAGTTCTATAATTAACTTGATGAAAGGAGCGGTGGCCATTTGCTGTGAAGGTCTGAGACAGGAATGTGCTTGCTGATCTCTGGATAGGTCCTGTGTGGGAAAGCCAGAGGTTTTGCTTCGTGGCTGGTGGCAATCCCATATCATCTAAGAAAATGATTGATGTCTGGAAGAAGTCCATTTCAGGTCAGATTTAGAAGGATTGGGCCCTAGATCCCTGCTCAACCTTCCTCATGGTCCAGGAGCAGTAAGAAAAGGAATTTGATAGATTGGTTTTAGTCAAGTGGATCCTGAAAAAATGTCAAACATTAGATGGGAGGCATTTGGGCATGGAATGTTCATGAATCTAAAGGAAAGGAAAAGAACATGCAATCCTTAATTTTACAAAAGGCCAATATCAGAACACCCGAATGGAAAATATGAGGATAACGTTCTTCATGGACACCCTTTCCATTTTACTGTGTGTGGGGGCTTTACTTTCTCCTGAAAAGTTAGCAGAATTTCACTGCTTCCAGATTTCAAAGCCATTCTGCATGGTGGAGATTAGAGGTTTAAGTTTCCCTCTAATGAGTCGGAGATCCAGAGAACCAGCCAAATTCCAAGATAGTTTGTTTCCTTTGCTTATCATTTGAATTTCCATAAATAGTGGGCCTCCACCAAAAGGAGAGGAAGGAAAGAATGCAAATTTGCTGGGGTTCCTCCTGTTGGATCCTGACATCTGGGACAACTGCAGTAGAAATCGGCGGAACCATCAGGATAATGAGCTAGGTTCGAGGATATAAATGAGATTTTATCTAAATGTAGACCCATTCACCATGGTCTCTGTTGACACTAAAAAATATTTGGATCATGTATTATCTTGGCTTGGGCTGATTGATAGAAAGCAGAGAAAGAACTTAGTGAAGACCCCCTTGAGTACTTTCTGAGGCTGCAGGGTAGTTTGATCAGATATAGTTCAGGAAAACAACCCTGGCGATAGCAGATAACCCCATTGTGGGAAATGATTGCCAGGCTCTGTCTATCTCCACAAGATTCCAAGAGGCTACTGACCCCTCTCTTGATAAAGCCTTGGTGTTGAATGAGATGGGACGATCATGCCTGGGGCAACATGGTAAATAAGCATTGGTCCCAGAGAAGAGGAAAGTGGGAGAATTTCATGGAAGTTTTAAGACAATAAACCTTTTTTAGATATTTAAAATCTGCATCATGCAAATACTTGAAAGAAAGTATCTTTCAACTTTATTCTGTGGCTCAAATTCTAGGTCCTTGATATGGAAAGAGAGAGAGAAGAGAGAGAGAGAGAAAGAGAGAGAGAGAGAGAGAGAGAGAGAGAGAAAGAGAGAGAGAGAGAGAGAGAGAGAGAGAGAAAATGAGAATATCCTGGTTTGAGAAAGCCAAAAGCTACTCTAGCAAAAGCATGTTTCCAAAAGATACCTACTAAACTATCATATTTGGAAGTTTAAAATGAACTGGATAGACAATGTCCTCAATTCCCTCAAATCTTCCAACCACGCTTGCAGTTAAGCTATCTAAAATAAGGAAGGCAAGGAAAAGCTGACAGGTAAAAGCTTATCACCTTTGTAGATTAAGAAGAAAATGAATAAGTCTTTGGGGGCTAGAAAGGGGGAATGTGGCTGCTGGTATGTGTGTGTGTGTGTGTGTGTGTGTGTGTGTGTGTGTGTGCGCACGCGCGCGCGTGCATGCGCGGATGTGTGCGTGCGCATGTGTGCACATGCGTGCTTAAAGCCCCATTCTAAGCCAGTCGAGGGCAGCCTTTGCTAGAGGCTCTGGGTGTACCTTAAGGAACTTCACAGTGGGACACTTTGCCTTCCTTTCTTTTGTCCAGATTGTTCTTCGAGTGATTGCTCCTGCCTGCTGTGCTTCTCACTCCTCTTGCCCACAGTTGTCTTCCAGCCAGTTTTACTCATTTTCCAAGACTCAACTCTCAGTCCATTGTAGCTTCTCCACCTCCCAGGGCCCCAGCATAACCACTGCCCTCATAACCCTATTCTAAAACATTACTATTTACTTTGCACTAGAATTCACTGGCTAAATGTCTGTATTTGTCATATAATTGAGTGCTCCCATAGGGCAGTGGTCAAGTTTGTTTGTTGTTTTGTTTTGTTTTGTTTTGTTTTGTTTTGTTTTAGATCTGAGGCTTATATATACTAACTGCTCAATTAATACTTCCTCCTGAGTGGAATGTGACTTACATCTTTTTCAGAAACAGAAAATGATCCAGATGCTACTAGTGCATCTTGCTTCTGGAAGTGTAGTTATTAGCACTAAATCATCAGTAACGGATGCATTCAAAAGAGAAGTGATGGGAAAGCCCCCTTCTACATACATATTTATTCAAATAATTAAAATTCAATATGGCAGTGAAAAGAATACATGTGCATATTTGCACATGTATGTGTATATATTTATGTATGAATGCCAACAATTCATATCTACATTTTAGCTCTTCAACCACAAACCACATAAAATCAAGAACCGCTAGAACTGAATAAAACCATTTCAAATCCCAGATTAAAATCCTTGGTGAATAATGTCCTGATTTTCATACAAAATCAGAACAAGGAAGAAAGGAACAACAAATAAAATTACCACTCTGCCTACATCTAATAGAATTTTCTTCATTTTGTTAAAGAATACCTGTGCTTCAAGAGGCTAATGTATCTTTTAAAATTTTTATACTAACAGCCGCCTACTGAAAAACATGTAAAGATGACATCTAAAAAGTAATATAGCCACTGGTTTTCTTATTTTCCCTCTGTCCTTTAGGTGAGGAGAGTTACAAATTATTTTCAAGGGAGGAAGATGACATTTCCACAGATGGGTACTTTCCAGCACAAATGTAAATTGCAGAGCAAATAACTTTTTCTTTTCATGAGAAATGGTCTCTGTTCTTGTACAAAGCATACTTTAAAATTATAAGGAACATGGAAAACACTCTGAATAATTATTGTTGGCGGAGACATAATCGGGTTTAAGTTTCTCCGTTGTGCATGTATTTATTCTCTCTCTTTTTGATTCCTCAACTAAATTCCTTTTTGGAATCAGGTTTCAAACTTGAATTAATTTCTGCTCTATGTGAATTTAGATGTGTGACAGTGTGTGTGAGTGCATGTTATACCAGATAGTTTAAAAGCTTTTTTTTGAGAGGTTTGTTCATGTAAAAACCACTAGAGTTGGTCGCATAGATTTTTTTCTAGGTAGGGGCATAAATCAGTTATTCCAATTCCTATATTTTAATGTATGGAATCAGACACCCAGAGTGAGTTCCTCAGACTGGCATTGACAGAACTACGCCTGAATCTTGGGTTATTCACTAGATTCTACTTAAAAAATATTTCACATTGATTTGCTTATTTTTTGGCAAATACATTCCCTTTGTAGAAACTGTATTGATCATAATATTAGTGAAAAGCGTGAAATCTGTGATCTGAAGACCATAAGCTCTAGAAAAATTGAGATAAAAGCATCGCTCATTTTATCCTTCATTCTCCAGAAGGTCCTTGCAATCAGCACTTTCAACCTTGATATGAGCAAGATTCTCAATGTAGAATGGATTCCAAGTTGGGTTAGACCACAATGAAGTGTGTTGAAAGCCATTAGCAATTAAGAGCATGGCTCTTTGCTGATTTGCTTTATGGTATATTTCATGCCACTCATGCACAGTAGGTAATACACATGGATTCAGCATAAATTTAATTTTGCACATTAAGTAAAGTGCAATAGATAAATTATGCCTGAAGAGGAGCCACCAGCTGCTGTAGCCACTTCAACTAATGTACCCGGAGGTGCCTGAGCACATCAGTTGTGTCGAACCACTAATGCATCCTGGATATCTACATGGATACATTTGCTGTGTGGAGCCAGGAGTAGTCTCTTGGCTCTCAGGGAGGGGCAGAGGCAGGGAACTGGTCCAGCTTCCCGGGCTGAGCGGCTCCCCTGGGTTCCTGAGAGTGCTTTGCCATGCCTGGCCTCATTCAAGAGCTTGGTGGAAGGGTCCTAGACAGGATTTTCTCATGACCCGAGGAAGTGAGAAGGAGGGGAGGGACCCCAAACGCCCCTCCCCTGGCTTAGCTGAAAGATCTAGAGTCTGTATGAAATGGGAATTCCACTGAGGACTCAGAAATCAGAAAGGACGCATTACTGCAAAGATGGCTGAATTAGAGGTGCTGGGGGAACACTTACTTTTGAATTTCCTGGCATCCTTGGACCTCATTTCTCAACCTTAATGTTCACTTTATGGTCATTTTTTTGGTATTTAATATATCTACTTCCCATACAGGGAACTGAAGCAGAACGCTCCGAGGGCTTTAAGGAAGAAAACAGATCTCGTCTCTGTGGCAGGGCTCATTCCTGTGGCCGGGAATGGTGATGACATGCTTTAAGTTATTTGAGATGAGTCAGCAGTTACTAGCTCCACTGGAAATGGGGCTCTGATTTTTTTTCAGCCAAACCCTGATAATGGACGTTTCATCCTCTTGGCCATCCCCTCCTGGGGCCCCGTGACTGCACCTGTTCCCAGATTGCGCTCTTTCCCACGCGGTGGGGAGGGGTGCCTTGTGGGCGCCTGTCATTGTGTCCTTTTGCCCATCGAAGGCACCCTGCTAGGCCTGGCTTTCTTCAAACAGTTCACTCGCCAGGCCCTTATGCTGGGGTGAATGGACTCTCCTGGCAGCAGCTGCATCTTAGAAAAGGGAACCCAAAGGCACTGAATCCTGTGAAAGGGCAGACAGGACAACAAGGATAAGAACAGTAGCAACTTACCATGCCCCATACTCTATTCTAAGTACTATACTTGCCTCGTACTATCTAAGTCCTCATGGAAACCCAATTGTCATTTTCTTTTCCAGAGGAGCAAACTGAGGTTGGGAAACTCAAGTTACTTGCAAGGTGGATGCATCTGGTAAGAAGCTGAGCCAGTGTACAGATCCAGATTGCTGGACTTAGGGCCATGTTCTTCACATCACATTTCTCTGCCTTAGTCATGATTTTTAGAGTTGCCAGCCTTTGAGCTGTGGTTTTGTTTTGTTTTGTTTTCCCTGTAAAAATGCATGGTTTTTTTCAAATCTTTTATTTATTTTTTTCTCTAGAGATAAAGCAGCTCACTCTGTCTTTAAGTGGAAACATTCTCTGGAATAGAGACTAAATACTGTTCTTCATATAGCCAGTCTATTCATGATGCTCATTTCTATTCCCTCTAATGTTTCAGAGGAAGATTCTACCATGGGAAGAGAGAGAGGTCTGTTACCCATTAATTAGTTGACTGATTTACAGAGATCAGCCTCACCTTGGAGTTTACAGAGATCAGCCTCACCTTAAAATGCTCCTTCTAAAAGAAGAACAGAAGCCACTGGGGTAGCGTATTGCTGGTTCCTTTGAGGTCCTTCCTTGGGCTCAGTTAGAAAAGAGGGATTGAGAGGTGGGCTGGAGCTAGTTTGCACCAGTTTATAAGACTCCTCTATGCACATCTCTCCCCAACTCTGTGTTCAGTGACAACATGTTGATAGCTTGATATTGGCCATGATAAGAGTCATTATATCATAGATATTTGTAAGCACAAACCAGAGATTTACCTTTAAGCTTACTTTTTGGAGAATCATTTGTGAGACATTTACCAGGACAGCACCTAGCATGTCTCCCAGGGCCTCATGGGACTTCAGGATTGTTCTCAATACTTGGAAGATCTTACTCTACTCTTTCTTCAGTCCAGGACTTTCAAAGGGAGAAACAATTCTCATCAGTAGCACAAAACTATAACTTATAAGACATTATTCATGCATTGGGTTAGCAATGTTGAAATTAGGCATTATTTATTAGGGTAAGTAACCCTATAAATAATATCTTGCCATATTAATAACACTGAAAGTGGGTGTATGCTGGTAGAGTTTCCCCACATTTTTTCTTAAATACACCCATGACCTACACAGGAAAGCGAAGTGGATGTAAAACTTTAATGAAGACAGAAGACACGTATCATTTGACAGAGATTATTGCTATGGACAGAAATGCTCTTCATCAATAACGATTTCGACTTTGTACTCAATTTGCAGTGGATAGGAGTAAAAAGACTGAAAATTGGGCATTAGGTTCTCAGGGTTCCATGCTTCACTAAAAATTCCCTATGGGCTCCAGACACACCATTTAACCCATCCACATCTAAATTGCTAAGTTAGCCCACATTGTGTTTCACTTAGGATTCTGTGGTTGTAGGCAACAGAACCTAACTTATGCCCAAAATAAATGTACTGAATGATACTTAGAAGACTCAAAGAACATATGGGAAAATGGGAGAACCAGATCTGAGAGGGACTGGAACCAGGGACTTAGCTCAAAATAGTCACTTCTGCAGTAGTGCACAATCCCTGGGAAGGAATTCAGCCATGGCTGCTCACCTCCTCCTTGTTATTGCAGGTTAAGATTCAATATCCCGGAAGGACAAAGTCAGAGTGGGCCACTTGGGAGTTTGGGAATGAGAGGGACCTTCACATAAAACAAAGGAAAAGCAATTCCACCAAAGGGAATCCGGATGTGTTAGCAAAATATTGAAATAGTGTGGTCAACCCCTGTCTCCCATTTACCACTACCACATTTGACGGAAAAGACTAGAAACCATGGTCCACATCACAACAAATCATCTGTAAAATGTTTTGAATTTCTAAAATAAAGTTCTAGATTATTCATGAGTCATAGAGACTTGACCAAGTTTTATTTTTACCTTGAAACAAAACTGCATAAGTCGAATTTGTGCTTCATGTATATAAATCTATGAGCTTACATTAGCTCCAGTTCCAGTTCCATTTGATGCCTTTACCCTTGTGTTTTCCTTTTTGTTTTATGTTCACTTGTAATTTTTGAAATGTGGCTCTATTTTGTATATCCTCCTAAGCTTCCTAGAACCCATTTTGCAAGGCAGTATATAAATAAATAGATACATGCAATTATTTCTTAGGATTCTTTTCTAAATTTAATGTCCTATTGTTCTCATTCAGAAAGGTTTGATACTTGAATGTTCGGAATATGTTCTCTTAAATTCAAATATAATATCAGATTCACCCTGTCTTGACAGATACTTACTCAAAACACAGAGATGCTTTTTAAATCTCTACTTAAATTCACATTCAGAGGAAAGCAATGCCATAGAAGTAAGAGGAATGGTAATTATTTCCCTAGAGAACAATAATTTTGCAATAAATTTCAAAAACAGCATGATTTAGCAAATTAAACTTAGAGCCAAGGATATTAAATAGAGTTAACTTTGTAGAAATAAATTCTGATAGCACAGGCTTCAAGCATTACTTTAAAAATGTGTTCATTTTAGGGGAAAAAAAAAGCCCAGTGAAGGGGCCCTTACGGCCTTTGTTTGGGATGTTGGGTTTTCTTTTTAAAGGCTGGAATAGTGAAACCTTTTTCACACCAGGCAGTATATAATGAATATATGCATACACTGTATGTTCACTTTATTTTAATATTAATAGACTGCTGAGTAAGCAGTATTGATAGCAACATCCCCTTCAAAGCAAACTCGTATTTTCTAGCCATGCTTCTATTCTTTGGCAATGCTGCATGGAAACGCTATTTCTTTGATCCTATTTTTAGCACTGATATTGTTTATGTTTAAATGTTAAAAATAACTCTACAAACCATATGCCCCAAAGTTAATAATAAAAGCACATTCTCACCTTTAGGAAAGTTTACAGGAAATCTTAGGCCATCTTCTGTAGCCATATACTAAGCTGCAGTGCCTGCGAGGGCTTGAATAGAGCGCTAATTCCTTATGAAAATCTTGCCTTTGAATTCTCTCCTCTCTGTAGGTGTTTTAGCCTTATTGAATTGTAACTTGACTTCTTGTTTTAGCTCAGACTTTAGTCAAGAGAATCATCAGAACATCAGTTGAAGAAGAAGAAGAAGAGGAGGAGGAGAGGAGGGAAGGAAAGGGGAGAGAAAGAAAGAAATCAATCTATCAATCAATACATCTATTAATCACCTATCAGTCAATCTAGCTATCTATCCTTTTATCTAATAGATATGGTACTTTTCTCTGGCTTTAATCTGGATGAACAGTTCACAAATAGAAAGGCAGAAATTGGCCCTCTCTTGCATAAGTTAGATTCTCTCCTCCCAAAGTGCTGATGCGGGTCTATTATCAGACTATGCTGCACTCTCATTAATATTAACCATTTCCTCTAAAGTGTCTTACCCTTTGACTCACTCTGCTTCAAGAAGCTGTTATTTTATAGTGATTTTCAAATCACTATCAAATAATTCTAAGACCAGTTCATTGGCCTTTGCAGGTGCTAGGAAGTAATTTTGAAAGACCTGGAGAAATTGTGGTTGGGTTTGTCTAAGTTGAAATACATGCTACCCTAGAAATGCATTTTACTGAAGAGTTGACCATACTGTTATCAACATTGGTTTGCTATAGTGCAGGTGGAAGAGTATGTGTAAATGACTATATATGCCTGTACATGTGTTGGAATAACATGTTCTATTTACACCTAGGCTGCTTTTATAGGAAAAAAGACCCTGAGACTATGTGTGGCCACCTCAGTCTAATCTAGTTGGGAATTGTAATTTCTTCTCAATTTATTTGCGGGTTGGTAGTGAGGCTAGTTGCTGATAGGAGGGGAAAGAGAAGGCTGCTTGTGTTTTGTTTTGTTTTCTGATGATATAAAAAGGGTTAGTAATCAGAGATGAACTATTCATGAAAGTGTCTGGTTGAATTTTTTCTTTGATTGCTGCTGATTAATCAAATCTCTTCAGTCTAACCTTGGACTCCAAACCCAAACTCACTCCAAACTTGCTTCTACAATACCACATGTGGCAGATCTGTGGTCTTGCCAAACCACCTGAAAAGAATTATTTTCCTTGCACACAAAAAAATAATTGTCAGTTCTTTAAAGTTCAGACTGTAAAGGTTTTGAATAATTAAAACCTTTTCTACACCTTGGTAGAACTCCCAAAGGTTAAATAGTTTCTGTTCTAGCATCTACAAGATAATTATGGGAAAGGGAACGGGATTATTCTCGGAAAAGACATGGAAACTAAGTAGTTATTTGTGCCTGCAAATCCTTTAGGGTCTAAAGGACCAGCAAGATAATAAATTGTTTTGCTAAAAACAGGAAGTTTGGCAAAGATGCAAGAGTACAGCTAAACTTTGGCCAGGCAACCCAAAACATTGTGTTCTTCTTTGAAAGTATTTCCAGCAAGGGAAAAAAAAAAGAGTGGAGTGCCTTGAATACAAAGTTGAAGAAACAGTGAAGGCATCTGGCAACAGAAACTGCTTGCCAAACTTGTGGCTGTGCTGCGCTTGCTGAGAGAAAGATGTGCCAGTTTTCAATGACTTGTGTCATACACAGCTGGAAACCCACGCATAAATAAGACCTTGAGAGCTGTGAAGACCGAAAAGATTTGAGCAAATGTCCCCCTCCCCTTTTCTCTCCCTTCATCCAAACTGTAGAAATATATTAAATAAAAGAAAAAGATTGATTTGGAGTTTAGCTGGGGAAACCTGTTTCTAGGCAGGCGCGCTCCACCAGTTGGACATTCTGGAAGTTGTTAGTGTTCCCCTGCCCCAGGCCCCTCAAATTCTTCTTCCTCCCTGTTGCCAGCTTTATTAATATGATTGTGATTATGTGGCATCTGTTTTGGACATAGACGATTGGATTGTAATTTCCACTCTCGTCCATCAGTCTTGGAAAAACTTCAAAATGTGGGCCAGAAAAAATAAAGAACTTAACCCGGGATGTCTGGAAAGTAGGGTATTGTGCTTCTGTCAATTCGAGCTGCAGGGAACCCTGGGATGTCTTGATTGGAGAAGAAACGGTGCTCCATAGGCTCCTGGGGCATCTTCCTGCTGGCAATAGCAAAGGGACTCCCTTTGTTCTTGTTCTGCACTGAGCGAGCTGGCTTGTAGTTTTGAACTTAGGATTCTAGGAGGGAAACTCCCAATTTTAGTACTTACCACTTGTTTGGAGCTGGAGGCAACTGTCCATCTCCCTGTTTCTTATTTGAGTTGCGGGGCGGGAGGCAGAGCATCTCTCAAGGGTCAGCAAATAGTCAGCACCTTGGGACAGGGACCGGTGAGCACTGGCCCCAGGTATCCAGGAGCAACACAGCCGGAACTGGCCCCTTCTGCCTTCTTGCCAGATGGCGTCCTCTGGTCACTATTGTCTCTCTGTGTCTAGTCTTGATGATTGGTTTCACCTTTGAGATAACTCTTGCTTGTAATTTCAAGCTGTTTTCCCTTTGGAGGAACATTGCGGAGGCCAGCAGCCTAGGGTAGTGATGATGTGGGCTCCTGGCCCGGCTCCTCGGCTTATCACCTGTCTCTCTAAAATGGGATTCTTTATCTGTTGATGCGTTCTATTAATGGTGCCCCCCTCAAAGACAAGTTGAGAAAAATAAATAAGCGAATATCAACAAAGCCTGGCCTGTAATCCTGGGTGGTGTTCATCAGTATGTGATTAGCACATGCTGGCTGCTATGGGGACAGGAGTCATGGTGTGATTTCTACCCAGGAGCTGGGGAGCAGTGCTCTTGGTTTTCCCAGCCTAGCTTTGTTCTTTGTTGGGATAAATGCTACCAACTCTAAGATTATCATATCAGATGAATTACCAAAATATGTGGTCTTTATTTGCTGATTTTAAAATGATTGATGTTTATTGTAGAGATTTTGAGGGGAGGAAAAACCCCAAAGAACATCCTTAACTTATCACCTAGAAGTGGCCACTATTTGAATGTTGACATAGTTCCTTCCAGACTTTTTTGGTTTTTTTCTTGAATTATTAAATTGGAACATTATTATGTACCATAAGCATTTTATCATGTGTTATTTAACAAACATTTTCCTACTTCATTAAATATGATCTTAAGATTGCCTGAACATGTTATCTTAAAGGGTCTTTATAACATTCCATTATATGGATACTCTTATTGGAATTAAAAGTTGTTCCTCAGTCAGGTGCGGTGGCTCATGCCTATAATCCCAGTACTTGGGAGACTGAGACAGGAGGATCTCACATTCAAGGCTGCCTCAGCAACTTAGCAAGACCCTGTTTCAAAAAAAGGAAGGAAGGAAGGAAGGAAGGAAGGAAGGAAGGAAGGAAGGAAGGAAAGGGCTGGGAGTGTAATTGGAGGTAGAATGCCCCTGAATCCCTAGTATCAAAAAGAAAAAAAAAAGCAGTTCCTCTTTTTAACATCATGATAAGCATCTCTGTCTGGGTTTGTATTTTCTTAGTATAGAATTATTGTATTTTTAAAAAAGTTCTTTTAAGAACTCTTGATAAGAGATGGTTATGCAGCTTTTATGTTAGGAGAGATTTACATTCCTTAGAAAGGATGGAGGGAGAGATCTTGCCACACAGAAAGCAGGGAATGCTGTCCAAAGGAGATAGGGAGTGGAAGAGGCTTCCTGCAGTGCCCACTCCCCACTATAAATAAAGACACGAACTATACCTATAGAGTATACACACAATAGATATATGGTATCTGTCTATACATCATGTATACTATATACATACAATATATACGCTATCTGTACACTCCTGTACATATGAATATGTCTGTATGCATAGCGTGTGTGTGTGTGTGTGTGTGTGTGTGTGTGTGTGTGTCTACATATGCATATGGACAAGGAGAGAAGAGGAAAATATTCTGCCTCTCTCCTACCTCTACCCCACTCACCTGGGGTTGGTTTTGATCTCCTTTGGGAAGGATGAGGCAGGGCAGAAGTTGAAGGAGTTGCCTTTAGGGCTGACTTGGTGGCTCTGCAGGCACAGGGGCTCTGCCTGGGAGACCAGAGTGGAGAGACCTGCTCTCTCCACCCCTGCATGGACCCTCACTCCACAGGTGCGGCTCGAGGACGGACAGTGGCTGCTCACTCTTGCTCTCGGCACTGGCAACAGTGAGAACTGCAAAGCTCCCCAGGGCAACTTTGATTAGGGGCTTTGAGAAAAGGAGGCAGCATGCTCAGTAAGACATCCTCAGAGCAGACTGGCTCAGGAGCACTTATGGGCTAACTGGGGAAGTGGCAAGCCCAGAGACAAAATTGTTAAGGTTGCTGTAGAAATGAGACTTTCTCTTTCAGTCAATGGGGACTTCTGCTAGTGAGAGGTGGGTTTAACTGCACAGTGTGACTTTATGTGCATCTACAGCCTGGCCAAGCTGGGGGTTGTTGGCTTTCAACCATAGGCCTTTTCAGGGCCCTATTCAATGAGGTGTAGAAAATGGAGCAGAAACTGAGAAAAGGGGGAAAATGTGATTAAAGGGGAGAAATGAAGCCATGCAAATATGAGGTTGTCAGAACTGGAGCTTGGAGCCAAGAAGGGTTACCGGGAGTTACAGAACGCACAGCTGGAAGGAACAGTGCAGTCGTCTCCCCTTGTTCTGCAGGGCAGGCAGGGTGGCCTGGGGCTGGGGGAACTGTCACACAGAGGTCTACAGGTGCATCAGAAGAGCCCTCACCTGCCTCTCTTTGTCTACGTCCACGCCTGGGTGCTTTTTGTGAGGGGGGCAGTGCTTGCTGGTTGTTCCTCAGAGAAAGTGCTGGGGGATCGGCCTCAGGGTCAGGTGAGTGTCCTCCTGTCTGGCTTTAGAACTCCTTCAGGGAGCTTGCCACAGTTCCCATGCCCAGGCTGCAGCCCGGACTCCTGCGATTAGGACGTCTGAGGGGGAGGACCCAGCATGGGCATGAAGCAGAGCTCCCCAGGGTCAAGGATCCCTGCGTGAAGGAGAGGCACTGCATCATGCTCAGCAGCAGGGGCCTGGGCCTGGTGCTCACTGAGCATTGGCAGCCCCATACCTGCACCACTGGCCCCCCGTTACATGATAATTATAGTTTATTCTTCAAAGTCAGGGTGCTGGACCAACTAAAGTTTTTCTCAATTCTAGAGCCCAAGAGTCTAAGTAAATAACATTGACATTGTGTTAGAATAGCCGTGTGTGTGTGTGTGTGTGTGTGTGTGTGTGTGTATGTGATTGAGGGTTGAACCCAGGGGTGCTCTACCAGTGAGTTCATTTTTTTTCTTTATTTGCAATACTGGGGATTGAACCCAGTGGCATTCTACCTCTGAGATACACCCCCAGCCCTATTTTTTAATTATTATTTATTTTGAAACAGGGTCTCACTAAGTTGCAAAGGGCCTCACTAAGTAGCTGAGACTAGCCGTGAACCTGCAATCCTCCTATCTCAGTCTCCCAAGTACTGGGATTACAAGTATGTGCCACCACGCCAGGCTCTGAGTTCATTTTTAATTTCAAGACAGGGTCTCATCAGATTTACCCATGCTATCCTCAAACTTGCGATCCCCCTGTCTCAGCTTCCCTAGTTGCTGGGATTATCAGTGTGCACCAAGTTTAGAATAGCTTTAATTAAACACACTTTTTTAAAAAAAAATCTTGTAATTCCTTCTCTTCACTCCCCACCTCAAAGATTCCCTCCCCCTTCATCACTCATCTTGAAAGGAGAAAAATGTCAGTGTGGCGGGTTGCCTTGAAGTCACTGGTGTTTCAAGATCTCGTGTTCTGGGTCGTGACCGCGGCACAGGACCCTTGACTCACTTGGGACTTTACCACACTCCTCGCTCTCCGGACCTTCCACAAGCCCGACACTCTCCCATAACCTCATAAGACCTAGTTTTGGAAACACCAGCGTAATGCTTATGAAGTCACACCCCGTGAGGTTTGTCTTGAAGAAGTGTTACGGCTGAAAGAACACAGTCCATGCAATGAGAAGTAATTTCAAAAAATAAATCAAGTCCTCACTTCTCCAATGCTGTGTGCAAATGGGCAACAGGGG
Source organism: Glis glis (assembly GCA_004027185.1). Lineage (NCBI taxonomy): Eukaryota > Metazoa > Chordata > Mammalia > Rodentia > Gliridae > Glis > Glis glis. The sequence continues at coordinate 73,018 of PVJS01002047.1, forward strand.
CTGACTCTTCTCACATTCTGCCTTCTTCTTCCCCGTCCAGGGCACCCGTGCGCGGCCTCCTCTTTCCAAAACACTGCCCTGGAGTCCCTCCAACCTTTGCCTCGCACGCCTCTGTGGCCCCTGCCTCCTGCTCCTCTTGGCTCAAGGCTCTATCCAGAAGCCCAGGAATCTCCTCTCAGAAGGCGAGGCTGACTGCAGAGAGCTCAAGGAGGCGAACACTCTAAAGGCAGAGTGAAGCCGCCTGGCAGAGGCCAAGGGGACAGAAGGCCAGGCGCGGCCGTGTGCTAAGGAGAGTTACCCCTCCACCCAGAAGTCCCTGTGACGCTGCTTAAGTTCCGCACACGTTGTTGCTGGGAGTCACAGAGCCCTGACAGTAGACCAAGAGAGAGAGAGGATGGCTGCTGGTTGCTTGGAAGCAGAGAGCTGGCTTGAGTGACCTTTTGAGGTTCTTTACTACTAGGGACCTCCCCTTCCCCTCACCATTCACATACAGAAAGTTTATTTGGCAGCGTCTCATCTGGGACTCTCGAGGTAGAGTATCATCATTTTCAACACAGCTGGCTGTAAAATCCGAATTCCATTAGGCTCACTGAGCGCAGTTCTTAGGTGAAGAGTTTAGACGCCGAGGACGAGCAAACACAGTTTAATCTTTCCTCAGAGGTTTCCTGAAAGTGGGGAGAAGAGAGTTCTCTTCTTTCTTGGGTTATTTATTGCCCCAATTTTCTTTTTCTTTTACTGTAGCACTTGGGGTCAAAGCCGAGGGGCTCCAGAGAAAGCTCCATGGCCATGACATCATTTTATGGAGAGAAAGTTCCATTTTCCTCCTCTGCAAATGTGTGGCCAGGCCTGGGAGAAGGCTTGGAGCCCTCTGGGGTGTAGTGCAGAGTAGAAGCCGTGAAGACAGTCAGTAGGCATGCTTTGTGTCGAGGGAGGAGGTTGTGGAAAACTCGAAAACCTACTGACGTGCAGGGCAGGAGAATATGGGTTAAATGCACCTTAAGAAGATCCATTCTTCAGATATGGAAAAGGAGCACTGAGCTACTGGCGCCCATTCCATTCCCTAGGGTGTGTATTGGTTTCATGGTGTTGGGGATCTGTTCTTCTCCCTGACCCACCAACAGCAGCCTGAGCCTCAGGGAGGGGATCTCAAAATTTGGAAAGTCACTCAGAGAGGCCCAAAGCCAGTGGCCACAGGACTTAAGGGAGCAGGAAATTTTAACCCACAATGATCTGTTCTCCACTAGACAAATCTCTCAGTGAAATGGGAAAATGATGGGATTTCAAGCCAGAATGACCTGGACTCTTACGCGATTCATTAATCATGTGAATTTGGGCCTCCAAGTTTTTGCATCGGTTCAAGATGCACATTAATCATTTTCCCTACTTTATCCAGTCACTTGAGGAGCAAACGAGGAAACATTTTGAGTGTACTGGCATGGTGCCTGGCTCATAGTAGATGCCCAGTGAACTCCACTTCTGTCCTTCCTCATCCACACGTGCACACACCTGGAATAATTTTCAAGGGGGTCTTTTCAAAGGATCCATTACTTCTGTTCTGAAGCTTCTCCCGCAGACACCCACACCACCACACTGCAGGCTCTATTGACTCTCCAGCTGCTGCATCCAAACCTGGCTGAAGTGAAGCCTAAGAATTCCACCCTGACTGGTCTCCAGTGGTCTCCTGGGAGCTGCCATTTTCCCTGGGCCCAAGTAGAAGATGCTTCGTGGGGCGCCTGCCCCAACCTGTGTCACTGGTGGACAGTGATGTTAGTGATCACCAGCTTAGACATTGGAGCCACCACGCATGGCTTCAAGTCCTACTTACCACCTCCTAACTATGCCTTTGCACGAATTGCAGAGCCTCAGTTTCCCTGTTTAGAAAATTGGGGCTAATGAATTAGTACCCACCTCATTGTGAAGACTGAGGCTGTCTGCATTTAGTGCCGCATGTAATAGGCTATCAGGAAGCATTTACTATTATTATCTAATGATTATAGTTGCGTGGTGTTGGATGTATGCCTGTCTTACTGCCAGAGGCGGGGTCAGTGGTCATCTTACACTTGGCTTTCCTCCTCAACTCTTTGCATCCTAGGATAGGATCTATAATTGTTTCAACTCAGCCCTACATTTGGGAAACCTGCTTTTCTTCTGGGATCCCTTCCTTTCTTACCAAGGCTTTGCTATGGTGTTCAAATCCCTGTATTAATTTAAGACTTTTAATTCAAGCATTTGGGAACCCTACCACTAGTCTCAAAGTACTTGGCATTGTTTCTTCCAAACAGCCTGGTGTCTTACACAGTGAAGCCCGCTTGATATTTCAGAGGTCCAGGAATAGATTTGATGATCAGGTACCCTTGAGACCCTTATTAAAGCCAACAATGAAGCTATGTTGTCACATGAACGATGCAAATATAAATGTTCTTAGAGTTCAGAGTTTTGACTCTATAAGGCAGACATCAGTTTATAACAATCTAGGACTTGCAGAGCCTGTATCAGCTGCGACCTCAGAGGAGGTGCTCTTGCTTGGGATTTTATAACTGTAAAGTGGAGGCACCTGGGATTGGTCGTGCTGACTGCAGGAATCTTCAGACATGGAGTACCATCAGCTCTGAACCCATATGAGGAAGAACAGAGGGTAAGGGTAGGAAGAGTTTTGAAATTTTGTGGGGAGCTAGAAATGTCGACCAGAAAAAGGGCAAAAGCTCCCTGGAAAAATAAAAAGAATAATAGTGGAGAAGAATGAAATGGAAAGCAAAGGAGTAAAAGGACAAGGTAGAGGAAGGAAACATAAAAAACTAAAGTGGCTATTTAAGATAATGGGGAAAGGTAAGTACAATATTGCAGAAGAAAACTTGCTCGTCTCTTAAATTAAAAATCTTCAATCAACTACAAAGCACAATGAGCATCCTCAAAGCATCTTATCTCACGTGGTTTTTGTTTTTTGATACTTGCTTGGTGAAAAAAAAACCAGTTCAAATAATGTTATGTCCATGCGTGAAGGAATCCCCACCAATCTCACTACATGTATGGGGAGGGGAATGAGGCGGGTCCAGAGCGAAGCACACCAAGTGCTGTGTGCATGCATGTTTGTGTCACTTTGAACCTCATTATGATGTAATTATAATGCATCAATAAAAGTATTTTTTTAAAAAAGTAGTTTTTAACATTGAATGAGAGTACACAGGTGGTTATGTGGGGCGTAGCCATTCTGGAAATGACATCACAGGCAGCCCGTTCAGAACCTGTTCTCCAGGCATTCAGACTGCAATTTAACGAAAATGAGGATTTGCTTGATTCTCCACTATCATCTCATCCTTGACCCATGTTGGAATGCTTTGCATACATTTCCTCCTGCCATATTGTAAGATAAAACTGATTTGCTTAAAGCAAGAGGTTTAAAAATATATCATTGCTCTTGGGAAATCTTTTAAAGTCTATGGCATTTCTTGGCTCATCAAGGTCAATTTTTGTTCCACAGTTTCTAAAGAAAAACTCTTATCTCTAAAGGGTTGATTTATTCATGATTATATAGCAATATTATTCCTTCTTATACTGTGTAAGACTCCTTTATCTTTAGTTCTCTAAGGTCGGTTACCAAACTCAAGAGACCCATAAGAAAAAGTATCAATCTCTATGTTATAATTTCTTTTGATGGCTTCAAATCCACCAGGTGCTCCATAGTCCTGATAATCAGCAAGGTGGCACTGCCCTCAGGTGTGATCGTGCATCTACTTGGGGCCCCATAGACGAACCTACACCTCTTGTACTGTTCTGGACAAGAGAGACGAAGGTAGGAGGCTACCTAGAGAGTCAGCCTAGTGTCTGGTGTCTGGGATAGTGTTAAAGCTAATGTATAAATATTGAGTACAAACAACCGAGTAATTGTTAGGCCACTTAAGTGACAGATGAGTAAATCATGGACAATGATGTTTAGGCCATGAATTCACAGTTGGGTTTCCTTCAAAGTTTTTGGGCCATTGCTTGCACTCCCTCTGTGATTCCTCTCGGTATCCCCCATTCCTTTCTGCCCACAATCAGGGTATCTGCAAGCAGAGAACCCTTCCCAGATTTTGTACCTCAATAACTGCTTAGGAGGACAAGCCCCATTCCTGTGATGGTCCCATTGTGATTCTGACTGACTTCTTAACCTATATCCAATGTTCTTACATTCTGGAAGAGGGAACCCACACTCATATTGTCCACATACCTTTGGATAGGTCATTCAATCCCTTGGGACTCCACTGTTTACTGTTTTTGTTTTCTTCTGTGAAATGGGGTACTTGGGAAGATTTGATGACATTAGTTATGGAAGGGCTTTATAAGTTGTAAAATGCTATTTCAATAGGCCAGTGTCAGGCTTCCTCTTAACTTGAATGAGATCTGAGGCAAGAGCTCAGATGGAAGCCACATACCACACATCTACATCGCTAACAGTTAATAACAACTGCCAAGGAAAACCTTCAATCTCTCTCCACTGACAAACATACCTTCACAAAGACCAGAAAGATTCAGTTTAATTTAAAATTTTTTTGACTTCTTAGCATCCTATGCTAGTGTGGGCCCCTCCCCCACACTTCTTCCCTTCTCTTTCCTCTGTCCTAACACAAAAGACCTGGATGCACATGTGTGGGTATTGCCCACTATTCAAGTCTATCTACCTTGGCCTAGAGGAGTCCCAGGACCCAGGAGCCAAGAGTGGTTCTGATTATGATTCACATAATGAACAATGGGCTTTTTGTTTCCTCTCTTCTTTTCTTTTCCTCTTTTTATTTCTTTTTGACACTGATCTAAAGTTTGTAATTGTTAAGATGTAGGGGTCATTGGTCTGAGTTGTAAGAAGTCAGTTTTTTGAAATTATTATCCTACAGCCTTTTCCTAGCATTGATGGCAATTTACCAAAGATATTTAATGGCTAAAGAATGAATTTTGTCTTTGTGATTTTGTTTTTTCATACCTCTGGAATTCCAAATATAAGTTCATTTCCTCTGACCCTTTCCTTTTCTTCTCAGTTTTAGTTTCTATTTTAAACAAGCTACAGCTGAGAAATACAGTTGAGACTTGTTATAGTCTCAATGCAAAAATACCATTCACTGAGGTGTGGTTAATAGTGCTATTGCTATCAGTTATTGTATTTAGTTAATAATGTGCCCTGAGAATACAGACAAGGTTTTTGGGAAGCAATTTTAAATTTACCGTGAGACTGCTTATTCCCTTATCAAATATTTAAATGGCTTCTGCTCAACAGTGTGATGGTTTAAAATTCGAAAGGTACAGGAAGACATTATGTAGGGAGAGTATTGATCCGATTGAATTGAACCTTTGACTACTACAGAGGGACATATCACCACAGTTAGCAAGAGTTGCAAGATTGGTTTTTAACTGGAGTTTGCAACTTGGAAAATGAAAGATCATTTTGAATTGCTGCTTATAGATGTTTTACCTTGGTAATATCAATCCCTTGCCTTCTTACATGATATTTGGATGCTTACTATAAAAATAAGGCCTGACCTAGAACAGCATAGGCCAAGACACGACTCTCCAGGTCTCCTGTGGGAGCCCCATGGCAGGTTCATAATCACGATTATCCGTGGGCGAGCACAGAGCATTGTTGGATCTAATGATGAATGTCAAGGAGATGTACCTGCCCTGGAAATCCTACATGTTGGCCACTCTCCAGATGATGATTTTTAAAGGAAGAGTGTGTGGTACCTCTCAGTTAATAGATAACTAGCCTACAGAAATCAGAAAAGCTGGATAGAACCAGAAATGGTTCCAAGGGTGTCTCTTCAGGCTCACTACCAACTGACCGCTACTAGAAATTCTACCAATAGAGCTTAAGCCATGAACTTACGACTTTGATATCTATTAATTTATTTGTTTAAAGTGTTGATATCTGTTTATTTCACTTATCTGACTTTTGGCCAAAAGTTTGGGAACCAAGATGGACATTTGGATGTCACCGCTTTGCTACAGCTATTTCATCAACCCCGACCCCTCATGACGTCAATGTGATAACTAAGGTATATGGAGCAATTACAATGTTTGTCTCTATGCCAAATTCCCCAGAGACATTTTCTGATTTAATTCTTATAAAGGCATGCTATTATTGTATCTATTACACAGAAAGGGAAAATTGAAGGACAGTGATATTAAGTAACTTGTCTGAGATCATAGAGCTGCAGAGATGGTGGGACTGGGTACCAAATGCAGACAGTGGAGTTACAAATGAATGCATGGTCTTGATTCCTGTTCACATTTAAGTTACAGAACTCATAATGAGGGCTTTGGACTTCCACGGGGCTTGGGATGGCGATCTGAACAGATCTTCCCTAGATCTAATGGGACCTGGAGACTCAACTAACATCTGTTTTATACTTGCTAATAGAGAGCAAAAAAAAAAAAAAAGTGATGTTTTCATTGATTTCTAGGAGACAGTATAACAGAGTTCTGGGGGCACTGAGTTTGTGGTCTGAGGCAACAAAACAGTCCCTCAAATTGTCCACCTTCCACAGACTGCAGGAAAAGGAAATGACTGCCCATCTGTGTTAAGAACTCAGGCCCCTGGCCCAGGTCTGGCTAACATCAGTGACTGATGTGCACTGAGCAATGGAGATGTTTCTCCTTTACCAAGCCCCTGGCTGTTGGTTTCATCAGGGCCTGGAACAGCTCCAGAGGCAAGCTGGTCTCTGGGATGGATCCACCACCTCACCCCATCCCACTCCCCAGCCCCCAACCGAGGCTTTCAGATTGAATGTCCAAGGATCCGCCGCCGTATTGGCCCGGAGTTTCCAGTTCTACAAACCTGATCTCTCCCCAAGGCTTACCTTGATGTTGATTCCAAGTCTAGAGTACAGGGCTGACGATGATGTAAGACACAAATGTTTGAAAATTGGAATTGTGCCCTTTTCAGAAAAGGCTGTGGCAGAGCCGATGGCCAGACTTTGCTTCAAAGGTCTGAGGGACTGAGGGGCTGAGTGGATGGTGAGGGGAAAGTCATAGAAAATACTGGCTGTGGCTTGTCCATCCAGACTTTTATGCATGTGTGGCTGCAGTGGAGCAGCATAGGCATCCTTTGAATTATCACTGCCTCAGTTTCTTCAAATGCACAATGTCAAGTAATAATCTTAGTGCTCTGGAAAACCTTAGAAGAACAGTGATAACAAACAGATTTTGCAAACTTTTATTCTACATGAAATAGTACAATGCTGAATTTCAAAGAATTAAACTTTAATTATTTATATGACATGAATAAAAGTAAAGGCATTGCACTTAAAATACTGAACTAGGTTCTACACTATCTTTCTAAAATACATGATTGTTATGATGATAATTATTAAAAATGACATTTTTGTGCATTTTTCATGGTCATTGAATCTTTGCCTTGACTCTATCCAATGACACCCAGATTTTGACTTTTACCCACTGATACAATTCAATCTGAATAATTATAATAAGTATTATAATAATAATAAGAAGAAGAAGAGGGGACTGACATAAGGTTAGAAACTTTGCAACTTCTTTTTACTAATTGCATATATGGTAGCTAAGTAGTTTTTTCCTTATTAAACAATGCCAAACAATGTAGACAAAACAAAAGTCTCTTAGTGACATTCACCTAATCTCTGTGTCTTCCAAAGAGGGAACTACCATTGTCAGCTTGCCTCCTTCCAGATATTTCTCTACACATTTACATACACACATAAGTCCATACAGAAGAATATGTTCTGGATGGTTCGTTTAATATACGTTGCACCATACAATACATTTATTGTGCTTTGGTTCTTTCTTTTCTTTTTTCCCTAATCTTGGTAATTTTTCCACATCCGTAAAGCTCTATTCATTGTTTTTAGATTGCTGCACCTAATTCCACAGTGTGACTCTACCATGGTTTATTTAACATTCTCTGTCTCCTTGAATATGCTTCTTTTTGCACGTGTGGGTATCCTAGAGAAACATTCTCACATTCACATAGAGATATGTATACCGCTTGCCATTTTCTCCAAGTAACATATAACAAAAAGCAAGTTTCCTTTTACTCTCCCTGCTATTTTCTAAAATCAAAATATAAAATGACAATTATATTCTATAACAGGGACATTATTACAAGAAAAAAATACAGTCTATTTTGAGAAAGGATAGAAGGAAATCTTACCATATTTTCCCTGTGGAACAGTGAAAATTTCATCAAGGTTAAGCCCTGGTGCAAGAATTTTATCTGAGAAACCATTGCTTGAGTCCAAACTCAAAAATAAATAAGCTTCACTACACATTGTATACATGTATCAAATTACACTGTATGCATAAATTAAAGAAATGAATGAGCGTGTGTTCCATTAAGTCGGGCTCCAAAGGAAAACACTGAAAGGCTGATGGCTCTGGATCCTGGGTCTTGGTGGCTCATTTCTCTTGTTCCCTGAGCTGCTGCTGTCCTCTGTCACCCTCATGTCTTTTTTAGGAGGCACCAGAGGGAGCGTGTCAGCCCATCTTTGCACACTGCCCAGGAAGGCTAGTTCACACCAAGATCCGATCCCTTCTTGTTCTAAGAACTATTAGTCTTTAGTGTCAAGCTACGCTGTAAATTGTAGTTGGTACTCCCAGGAGCACACCAGATGAATTGATGAGGTGGCACATGAGTAAACATTCTTCAATTTAATAACTTTATATTATTAAAAATACTATCTACTGCAAGAAACATGGGTTTATTGAAAGAAAAACAATTGGAATCAGATCTGCATGTATTGACATGGAAAAATCACCGAGGTTAAAGTAAACACCCTTCGTGAGATCTTGAACAATCCCTCAGGCTTTCTGAATCAGTCTCCTCATCATTCCCATGAGCTCCCTGGAACGTCATGAAGATGATATGAAGTAGAGAGTACAGGGTTCGGCACCTCTTAACAGGTGTGAATAGATGTAGGGTTTACTTTTCTTTCTTTGCTTTCTTTTCCTCCTTCCTCTTGTAGTTTGGATCTTAGATGTCCCCCAAAGGCCATGTGTTGAAGACTCGGTTCCCAGCCTGCGGTGGGGCATGGTGGGAGGAAGTCAGGTCACTGGGGTGTACCCTGGAGGGGGATATTGAAACCCTAGCCCCTTTATCTCTCTTTCTCTTTGCTTCCTGGCCAGTGTAGGTGAGCTGCTTCACTCTACCACATGTTCCCCACCATGATGGAGCCAAATGATCACGGGCTGAAACTCTGAACCATGAGCCCAGATAAACCTTTTCTTTTATTAAGTTGATTTTTTCAGGTATTTTATCACAGTGACAGGAATCTAACACACTACCCCAACATTCTGTATCCCAGGTCCTAATCCAGAGTCTTCTTCTGATAATAATTTGGAAGCTTGGTTCAACAAAGTCTTGCTGAGGTATTAACTGAATAGTATGTGTAGTTTAATCAACAGAACTTCTACACATAAGTGAAGGGATCTTCCATTGATGGGATTTCAGGCACATAGAGGACATTCTTTTATTATTATTATTATTGTGTGTGTGTGTGGCACTGGGGATTGAACCCAGGGGCATTCTACTTCCAACCTACACCCCCAGACCTATTTTTAAATTTTTATTTGGAAACAGGATCTTGCTAGGTTGATGAGAGTCTCACTATTTGCTGGGGCTGTCCTCGAACCTGGGATCCTCCTGTCTTAGCCCCCCAAGTACTGGGATTACAAGCGTGCACCACCACGCCCGGCTGAGGACATTATTTTTTTATTTTATGGTACTGGGGATTGAATCCAGGGGCATTTTTACCTCCAAGCTACACCCTCAACCCCTTTTTAAACATTTTTATTTTGAAACAGGTGCTTGCTAAGTTGCTGAGAGTCTCTGAGTTGCTGAGCTGGCCTGGAACCTGCAATCCTCCTGTCTTAGCCTCCCAAGTACTGGGATTACAGGCTTGCACCACTGTGCCTGACTGAGGACATTCTTGAGGTGGAAGATATTCCTCAAGACAGAAAAAGAACACCACATAGATTGGTTGTCAGGTCCAAACATGTGCCAAGGAATCCATGCTTGCCATATTTCAATGAATAGCCGTCACCCCCTCTGGGCCAAGGTATTTGCTTTCTGACTTACAAAACCAAGACAAAAATCTCTTAAAGTCTGAAAAAAATGTGGTTTGTAGGAAAAAGAAAATCAAACCAACTATAGCTACTCGTCCAGGAATAATCTAGGTAGGCGAAAGCTCCCAGCTCAGTTTTGAAGCCGGGTTTTATTTTCCAGTGGCTTGGTATGCACAAAGACGCATGGCTTGCAGGAATCTCCCACGAGCTTCCCAGGGTCCTTTGTGAAAATGTAAGGTACACTGACTCTCACCCCGAGTGAGAGTGTCGTGTATTGTCTGGAAACAATTAGAGGCATTTTTCCATCTTGGTCTGACAACCTCAGATATGTAGGCAATTGGGGGTGGGAAGGAGGAGGCAGCCAGGTCTAAGTTCTACTGTTAACTATTTAAATGGTTAAAGTATTAAAACTAATTACATTTAATATGCTTGGAGCCTCAGAGGGTGGGCACTGATGGAACAGGGAGTCTCAGAGAGGCTTAAAAGTCACCAGGAAGAAGAATCTTGCAGCTCTGGAAAATATTTTGTCCCTGCTAATGATTTTCCAAGACGTTTCAGGAAAATAGTATGGCAAGGAAAGGCTATTCAGGGCAATTCCTGATCCCAAATCAGAAGTGAGCTGGGCATGTGATTTAAGGCATAGCATCGGTGCTGTGGCCTCCACCGGGTGAAGTCTAGGGATTCCAGAGCCACAAGCTCCTCCCACCCAATGGCCTTTTTGTCAATATGTACCAGTCTCCTAGAAACTGCATTTGGATTATTAAAATGAGGAATTGTGTGACTTTACTTCTTGGTTTGGTTGTTTTGAAAGAAGGCTGGGGTGGAAAGAGGTTGGTGAGGGGTCAGGGAAGCCTAAGAAGATGCCCAGGGAAAGTGGACAAGTTAGCACAAGGAGATATGCAAAACATGGGCCCACTTCATTTGGCAGGTTTCAAAATAAACTTTATTTTGCAATTGAATTTACAGGCATATGTCCCCACCTTTCCCCTGTTGGAGAGCAAAGTCCAAATTGCCAAGTGCTGCAAAGGACAATTGTGTCAACAGCGCTAGGCTTTTGCATCAGCCAAATGGTAATCAGCAAGAAACACCTCACATCTGTGCAGGGACCTAACACTTTTCTGGGGGGAGGTACAGGGACTTTATTGATGGTGCAGGACAGTAGGGCTTCCTAAGCTCCTCCCCTTCTTTAGGGGATCTGGGATGGGAACTGGGAGGAGGAGAGATTCACAGTGTTGAAGGACCTGACACTTTGCAGTGTTTTCACAGCTATGGTTTAGTGGATCCTTATGGTGAACTTACTGGGGAAGCAGGAAGGCATCCCCATTTCAAAGAGAGGCTTTGAGAGGTGGAAGATCTTACAGGATATCACAAAAGTAGCAAGTGCTGGATGGAGGATTCACACCTGCCTTGCACCACACTCAGGCTCTGTCCCCAGGCCGTGCTGCCTGCCCATGTGTGGCTGCTGCGCTGCCAACTGGCCAAGAGTCTGGACCACTCAGTGAGACCATGGGGATGGGGAGATGAGATTGTGACTAACATCCACTGCCCATTAGGATACCACAATCTTTCCTTCCTTCCTTCCTTCCTTCCTTCCTTCCTTCCTTCCTTCCTTCCTTGCTTACCTCTCCATTTCTTTTCCTGCACTGTGTCTACAGTCTCTGGGTGGAAGTTAGCATGAGGAACACCCTTGAGACTGGAGCAGGATCAGAATTCAAAAACTATGGCGTGAGATGTCTGAGGTCTTAAGTCTCATGCTGGGCTAGGCAGCACTCTTCAGTTGGACTTTAAAATAAACTTTCTAAAATATAAAATTCAACAGAAAATTTTTTTCCTGAAGATCCATCCGTAGAGTCAATCAGGACTGGGAAGAAATCTTCTCTTCCTTCTCCATTGAGCAACACTTAAGGCTTTTTCTTGAGAATATGTCCTTTTCTTTAAAAGTGCTAGCTTTTAAAAATAGATAAAATAAAATGTTGCCTTATTCAATAAGAGGAAAAGTAGCATCGGAATTTAGAAATATTATTAACACTGATTCTATGTTGAGGAATGCTGGTCAGTCTTTTCTTAGATGAATTTATATTGAGTCACAGTCTCTTAATCTTGGTCAAAAATGAGCCTTAGAGTGGGCAATATTTGTGTCCATTGATTCTCAAGACAGATTGATAGTACTAGCCCTCTGCTTCTTCATCCACAGCTCTGGAGCAGGTACTGTTGCCCACAAGCACCCCACAGAAAGTTGGGTGGCAGGTAACCCAGCCGGGACTACCAAGATCAAGTGCCAAAACTCAGGTGATTAACGGGACCCCTGTGCCCCTGTTCAGCATCTCTTTATCCTTATTTCATGCAAAACTTGAATTAATGTATCTAAAAATTTTTTTGTCAAATTTGGAGGAGACAAGTTATGGGCCTACAGAAAAGAAATGAGAGTTGAGAGTCTAACAACAAAAGCAGCATAAAGCCCAGAAGACACAGACTTAGCAACACAGACACTTGTCATTTGAGGGCCATTCTCTCTGAAGCAAGTAATATCACACACGTCAACATGCTTTGAATTGTGCTCTACTGCCCTGTACAGAACTTGAACTCCCAAAGGAGGACTCAAATTAGATTTGGCAATATCACTTAAGAAAACAGGACATGTACAGTGTTATTGGAAAATAATTTTTATCTGAATAATTAAAGTAAATCTATTAGGCTTTATTGGTCTTTTTTATTTTGGTAAGAACCTAAAATTGACCACCTTAACCATTTTTAAATGTACAGTTCAGTAGTGCTAAGTACAGTTGTGCGTCTCTCAGTGAGGGGATTTCTGAGAAACGGGCTGTTAGGCACTGTGCAGGCGTCAGAGTGTACTTGCACAAACGAGGACAGTTACGATGTCACTAGGTGATATGATCTCATGAGAGCACAGTCATAGATGTAGCCTGTCACTGACCAAAATGTCGCTCTGTGGTGCATAACTGTATGTTCACCAATCTCCAGAACTTTTTCCGCCTTGAAAAACTGAAAATATTACTCATTTAATAACTCCCTTTTTATTCCCTCCCCACCCTGGCTCCTGTCACTATATTCTGTCTCTATGAATTGATGACTTTAGAAACCTCATATAAGTGGAATCATATAGTATTTTCCCTTTTATTTCATTTAGCATCGTGTTCTTAAGGTCCATCCATGTTATAGTGTGGGCTGGGATTTCTTTTTTTTTTCTGTTAAGGCTGAGTAATATTCCATTATATGTATATACCACAACTTCCTTATCCATTTATCTGTTGTTGAAAATTGTGTTGTTCTCAAATTACCAAAATCAGAAATGAAAAAGGGGATATCACCACAGATAGTGGAGAAATCCAGAGGATCATAAGAAGCTACTTTGAAAACTTTATTTTTCCATTTTATATTCCATATTCCAATAAAATGGAAAACATGGAAGAGGTCGAAAGATTTCTAGACACAAACAACCTACCTAAATTGAACCAAGAGGATACAGAAAAACTGAATCAACCAATAGCAAGCACAGCGATAGATACAGCAATAAAAAGTCTTCCATCAAAGAAAAGCTCAGGTCCAGATGGTTTTCCAGCCGAATTTTACAAAACCTTCACAGATGAACTAAAACCAATACTTCACAAGCTATTCCGTGAAATTGAAAGAAATGGAATTCTTCCAAACTCTTTTTACGAGGCCAACATCACATTAATACCAATGACGAATAAAGATACCTCAAGGAAAGAAAATTACAGACCAATATTATTAATGAACATAGACGCAAAAATTCTAAATAAAATACTAGCCATGCGCATTCAAAACAATATTGAGAAAATCGTACACACCAAGTTGGTTTCATCCCAGGAAAGCAAGGCTGGTTCAACATACGCGAAACAATACATGTTATCCACCACATAAACCAAACTAAAAACAAGAATCACATGATCATTTCAATAGATGCGGAAAAAGCATTTGACAAAATTCAATACCCATTCATGTTAAGAACTCTACAGAAAATCGGAATAGAAGGAACATACTTCAACATCATTAAATCAATATATAAGAAACCCAAAGCCAACATCATATTGAATGGGGAAAAATTGCCAGAATTCCCCTTAAAATCAGGAACAAGACAATGATGCCCACTATCACACTCCTTTTCAACATAGTCCTTGAAACTCTTGCCAGTGCAATAAGACAAGAGAAGGATATCAAAGGAATTCAAATAGGAAAAGAAGAACTAAAATTATCTTTATTTGCAGACGATATGATCCTATACCTATAAGACCCAAAGAATTCAACCAAAAGTCTACTAGAGCTGATTAACAAATTCAGCAAAGTAGCGGGATACAAGATCAACCTAAAAAAAATCAGTAGCTTTCATATATGCCAATCATGAATCCACTGAGAAAGAAATCCAGAAAACAATTCCATTCACAATAACTTCAAAACCAATCAAATACCTAGGAATAAACTTAACCAAAGAGGTAAAAGACCTCTACAATGAAAACTATGAAACACTGAAGAAAGAAATTGAAGAAGATCTTAGAAGATGGAAAGATCTCCCCTGCTCTTGGATAGGCAGAATAAATATTATCAAAATGGCCATCCTGTCAAAAATGATCTACAGAGTCAATGCAATCCCTATCAAAATACCAACATCATTTTTCTCAGAGACAGAAAAATCAGTCATTAATTTCATATGGAGAAACAAAAGACCCAGAATAGCCAAAGCAATTATCAGCAATAAGAACCATGCACGAGGCATCACAATTCCTGACTTCAACTTATACTACAGAGCTATAGTAATAAAATCAGCATGGTACTGGCACAAAAACAGACACATAGACCAGTGGAATAGAATAGAAGATACAGAAACAAGTCCAATTGATTTTTGACAAAGGTGCCAAACACATACGTTGGAGAAAGGATAGTCTTTGCAACAAATGGTGCTGGGAAAACTGGTTATCTACCTGTAGAAAAATGGAGCTGAATCCTTACCTCTCACCCTGCACAACAGTCAACTCGAGATGGATCAAAGACTTGGAAGTTAGACCAGAGACTGTGAAATTATTACAAGAAGCCATAGATCCAACACTCCATCATATAGGCACAGGCAGAAACTTCCTCAACAAGACCTCCAAAGCACAGGAAATTAAAACAAGAATTAATAAGTGGGATAGCATTAAACTACAAAGCTTCTGCTCATCAAAGGAAATCATTAAGAGCTTAAAGAGAAAGCCTACGGAATGGGAAAAGATCTTTGCAAGCTATCCCTCTGACAGAGGTCTAATATCTAGGATATACAAAGAACTTAAAAGACTACACTAAGAAAACAAATAATCTGATCAAGAAGTGGGCAACTGAAATGAAGACACTTCACAAAAGAAGAGATACAAATGGCCAATAGATACATGAAAAAATGTTCAACATCATTAGCAATCAGGGAGATGCAAATCAAAACTATTCTAAGATTTCATCTGACTCCAATTAGAATGGCAAGCATTAAGAAGTCAAACAACAACAAATGTTGGCGAGGATGTAGGGAAATTGGGACTCTTCTACACTGTTGGTGGGATTGCAAGCTAGTTCAACCACTATGGAGATCAGTGTGGAGATTCCTCAGAAAACTGGGAATGGATCCACCATATGATCCGGCTATACCACTACTGGGTATCATACCAAAGGGATCGAAACCAGAAAACTACAGTAATATATGCATACCCATGTTCATAGCAGCACAATTCAGTGGCCAAATTATGCAACCAACCTAGATGTCCATCAACAGATGAATGGATTACAAAATTATGGGAAATACACACAATGGAATTCTACTCAGCAATAAAGAAGAACAAAATAACAGCATTTGCAAGAAAATGGAAAGATCTGGAGAACATTATGTTAAGTGAGATTAGCCAATCACAAAAAAGAAGGGACATATGTTTTCATTAATATGCGCAAC
>PVJS01002048.1:0-89016 GCA_004027185.1 Glis glis
CTGCACGCAGACCAGCCCTCCCCTGAGCCACTGCACGGCCACCAAGAGCCACCAGCCCCCACTGCACGCAGACCAGCCCTCCCCTGAGCCACTGCACGGCCACCAAGAGCCACCAGCCCCCACTGCACGCAGACCAGCCCTCCCCTGAGCCACTGCACAGCCACCCCATGCCCTGTCTACCTGCACCTGCGTGAGCAGGCCCTCCAGGAGACTCAAGGAGAGGGAAGGAGTGAACAAGTCTACCTGCAGCACCCACCTGTGCCAGGCGCTTTGACAGATGCTGGCATGACAAGCTAATGAGAGCCCATCCCTGCCCATCCCTGCCGGAACAAACAGAGTGCATGTGCACCGGCCACCGTGCAGGGTGCCACTGCACGAGGTCCCATGATACCCCTGCCACAGATCCGCCGGGTGGCCACTCCATGCACCCACTGATGAGGAAGTAGGACCGTGAGCTGAGCAGCGCCGCTGGAATCTGAACTCAGCCACTCCCCGCCCCTACTTTCTGCCACCCCACGCAGCACACGACCCGCAGCCCAGGAGAGGCGTCAGCAGGCACCAGGCAGCATCCCGCCCAGGCAGACAGACCCCAGCCCCGGGCTCCCTCCACGCAGTGCACACATCACCTCCACCTCCTGGATCAACCCCTCCCAGCTGTCCAGTCTGTCCATTTCTCTTAATTTCCACTGTCAAGAACTTAGACCGAACCACCATGGTCATGGTCAGAGAGGCTACCATGACTGTCCAGCAAGCTCCCCCCGTGGTCTAGTCTCCACACAGTAGTCAGCTTGGTCTTTGTAAAACAGAAATCAGAAAATGCCCCTCCCCTATTTAAAATGCTCCAATGGTTTCCTTGCCCTGAAGATAAAATGCCCCTCCCACAAGGACCGGAACCATTCGCCCCACCTCCCTGGCTGACCTGACTGATCTTGCACCATGGATCAAAGCTCAACGCTTCTGCCTTCTGTCCATCCTTCCCAGGTGCGCACCGGAGCCCTCGCACATGCCGTTCCCGGACCCGGAATGCTGTTCCCTCTGCAGCCAGGACCTCTTCATCATGTTCACCTCCTCAGGCAAGACTGTGGCACCCATTCCATCTGAAGTAACATTCGTTCTCAGAACCCTGCTCTTCTTCCTTAAAGCCTTAAACACAAATTATAATTATTGAATCGTGTATTTACTAGTTAAATGTTTGTCTCCTCCACTAAGCCATGAGCTCATGGACATCTGGCATTGGGTCTCTTCCGTTCACTGTTGTGTTGTTCCTACTGCACAGAGTTGGTGTCACATAAATGCACAGAGGGAACGTGTACATTAATGGCTAGGAATGGCATGGCTACTCAGCATGTTTCCCGCCAACAAGATGAGACTGGATGCCATTCCTTACCTCTGTAAGGAAGAAATGAACAAGTCTTCCTGGAGCACCCACCTTATGCCAGGGACCGTGCCACATGCTGGCATGACAAGCTGAACGAGACTCCGTCCTGCCCCCACGAGAAGAAATGAGAAGCTGCCCAGCCCTGGGCATCTCAGCCAGTCACGTCCCACTGAGTAGAGTTGACCATGTTGATGGAATTTGGGTTAAACACACTGTGGTATATCCATACCATCGGCTGCTACCCAGCGATGAAAAGGGCTAAACTACCGACCCCTGCAATGACTTGGAGGGATTGCAGGGAATTACACTGCGTGCAAAAAAAGCCAATGTCAAGGGGTTTATATATTGTAGGATTCCGTTTACTTTAGCATTCTCAAAATGACCAAATTATAGACACAGAGAAAAGAGAGGTGGTTTCAGGGATTCGGCATGGGGAGGGCGGGCGTGGCTGGAAAGGAGCCGTGCCTGGGAGCCCCTTCATCATGGCGGGACGGTCTGTATCTTGGTTGTGGTGGTGGTTACACGAATCTATACATGGGATAAAATGTCATAGAACTGTACACAAAGATGGACAAAAAAAATGAAACCACATGAACGCGTGTAAAAGCTGGTGAAATCCAAGTCAAGTCTTCGGTCTGGTTAATTACAGTATATTGTGACGGGCAGCATGCTGGTATTGGTGATGCGCTAGGGTTCTGTTGAGATGTCACCGCTGGGGGAAGCCAGGCACAGGGTACACAGGACCATGCTTTGTACTATTTCTGTAGTTTCTTGTGAGTCTATAATTATTTCAAATGAAAAAGAAAGACAGAATCCATATGACACCCCAGGCTTAGACGCTCTGTCCCCATCTTCCCTATCTCCATCCTTGAGACACCAGTTGATTTCTGCTCCTCCTGCTGCGCTATCCCCCTCGGCACCTGCTCCAGGTAGCTGCTTCTTAACCAGGACACCTGCAGATGGTCCCAAACCATGGGTCAGTCCCACGTGTTCCCACAGGTGGAAGGATGTGGTGCCCACAGCCCCAACCTTTCCAGCATAGAAGTCACGCACCAGCAGGGGTGAAGCTCACCAAGTGCGGTGTGTATGGATGTCCCTATCGCTCTGAACTTCATTATGATGGGAGACTACAATGAACCAATAAAAGTATATTTTAAAAGAGTCAGAAGCCGGGCATGGTGGTACACACTTGTAATCCCAGTACTTGGGAGGCTGAGACAGGAGGATCGCAGGTTTGAAGCCAGCCTCGGCAGCTTAGTGAGACCCTGTTTCAAAATAAAAGATAAAATAGGGCTGAAGGTATAACTCAGAGGTAGAATGCTCCTGGGCTCAATCCCTAATAACACACACACACACACACACACACACACACACACACACACACGTCAGGCGTCAGGCACTCACACCCAGGGTCTCATTTTGCACCAGACTCTGAGGGCAGATCCAGTATGTTTCCAAGGTAATTTGGATTCAGTTGTCATTCGCACCCCAGGCCTGGTTCCCTGTCTCTAGGTCCCCAAAGAGACACTTGGGGAGGTGGGCAGATGGGACTCCTCCTTTGGAAGCCTTCCTTGTGGACCCAGCCCCAACGATTGAGGGATGAAAGATCTTTAACTGAACCATTTAGTCCCAAAGACACTGAAGCTTTCATCTGTCCACCGTACCGCAGGCCACAGGCAGAAAGGACGCTGGTTTTAGTTAAGGGTGGAAACTTCGCCAGCGATCCCGTATTAGACCAGAAGATCCATGCACAGGGCGCTGCTTGGGTTGTGGCTCGGGAATGAGATGGCAAGTCTGGTTTGGGTCCGGTCCAGGTTCTGGTGGGGAAATCAAAAAACAAGAAAAGAACCACGGCCACACAGCAAGCAGCAGCTGTATCCGCGCTGAAATGAGACCGCATGGGCACAACATTGTCTGACCCTTTGGCTGGACCCTGAGCTTTGTCTGTCTACACAGGCAAACAGCTAGCAGACACCGGAAGTGCCCAAAGTGAATTGAGTATCTGGCTTGGCCCGGTGTAGAAGCACAAGCCCTGGACGATGAGTTGATGGGGTCCTATTCTTGGTTCTGCCCCATGTGACCCCGACTATGTGACCCCTAACTAATATCCATTCATTAGGGCCTTGGTTCCCCTGACTTCAAAGCTGCTAACTTTTTTTTTTTTTTTTTGCAGTACTGAGGATTGAACCCAGGGGCGTTCTACCTCTGGGCTACACCCCCCAGCCCCATTTTTTATTCTTTATTTTGAAACACGGTCTCACTAAGTTGCAGAGGGCCTAAGTAGCTGAGGTTGGCCACAAACCCGGATCCTCCGGTCTCAGCCTCCCAAGTACTAGGATTACAAGTGTGTACCACCACGCCCAGCTAAAGCTGCTAACGTCTGAGGTCCTTGTCTAATTTCGACATTGATCTACAGCAGCTTCTCACCCATGGACTGTAGACACTTTGAGCTAGCTAATTCTCTGTCCTGGGACTGTGCTGTGCACTGCGGGACACTGAGCCCTGGCCTCTACCCACCAGACACCTTAAGTCTCCTGGCCCCTCAGTGTGAAAAAAAAAGATATCTCTAGACATTTCCCAATGTCCCCTGGTAGTTACAATTACCCTGTCCTGGACTCACGGAAATTCCAGTCAAGGAGGAGGGGAATGGAGGAAGCTGTGCCCCCCTCCCCCCAACTCCTCCCTGTGCTGCTCGGCCGCCAGTGCTGGGCACTCCTGAACCCAAGGTCCCTTCCATCTAGGACAGCATCCTCGCTCAAAAGGTCTCTCTGGATTGAGTTGTGGCCTTTTTCACTGTTTGGAGCCATCGAGAACCCTCCCCTGAGTTCCAGGTTGTGGGCTCTCTAAAGAGAAACTTGAGTCCCCTTTTCTGCTCCAATTGCACCCTGAGGAAAGGGCGGGCTCAGGCGGGTGGGAGAGAGGAAGGGGAGCGGAGGCCCTGCCCTAGAACCCAGCCCGGCAGATGCAGAGGGCAGGGCCAGAAGGCCAAGGTAGAAGGGAGCCCAGCTGCGTCCCCACTGCGCATGCGCCTGCCCCCAGGCTCAGTGTCCCCACCTGTGACAAGCCTGCCCACCCCATAGCCCATGTGAGGCCTGATGATAATAAACTGAACTCACTGTACAAGTGGCATGATTCCTTCAGGGCTCGTCCCTCCCCATGGACTTTATATTGCACCTAAAATCCCTTGACCTGGAAGAAGAAATAAGTCACAGACTACACAGGAAGTCCTCTATCAGCAGGCATAAGCCTGTGTGTGTGTGTGTGTGTGTGTGTGTGTGTGGTACTAAAGATTGAACCTAGAGGTGTTCTCTCTCCAAGCTACACCCCCAGATCTATTTTATTTTTCATTTTGAAACAAGGGTCTCGCTAAGTTACTGAAGATCTTGCTAAATTGCTGAGGCTGGCCTCCAACCTGCGATCTTCCTGTCTCAGCCTCCCAAAGTACTGGGATTACAGGCATGTGCTACCACCCATAAACCCTTCTTAAGCCCTTCCTCCTGGACCTGCAGAAGCAGAGCGCCCCCAGAGACAGCTTCCTACCGGGCACTTGTGGCCACTGATTCACTGGCCACAGTTCTCTATCTATCTCCTTTCTTCTCAATCTTCCCCCATGCAAGTGGGCTCCCTGAGGTGGGGACTTGGCCTAATTCACAGCTGTGAACCCAGCTACTGGACAGGGCTGTCCCCAAACAGACATGCAATGCATGTTCATGGCACGAAGGCAGAGGCATGGGGTAGGTCTTCCTTGTGGCCTGTGGTCAATGGGAGACAGCAAAGTTTAACGGGAGCCCCTCAACCCCCATCTGAGGCTTGAAGACCCAGGGAGCTGGTGCCTGAAGGTTGGGGTGAAATGGAACAGAGATTCAGAACTCTGGTACCGGGACCTGGGAGACACAGGGTCAGGAGGACGACTTGAGCGAATGCTAGAATTGGCAGAGGACCTGGAGGTGACCTCAGCCACCCTGCTCAGACTCGCTTACCAACATGTTGGTCAACTATTGTGGCAATACAAATTAACATGCTGATCAATACCTCCATGCACACTTGATAACGCTATGTACATATATGAATGCCTCACTATGAGTCTCACTCTTACGTACAATTATAATGTACCGATACAAAAAATAAAAATGGTTTTTTCAATGGGAACTTGGAAAGCATTTAACATATTCCAATCTATGTGTGTCCACAAACCAGATCATATCAATTGTGGTTGAAATTGCTCAACAAAGCCTTTCTAACAATTACCCAGTGCGTGGTTGGCCTTTTTTTTTTTTTTTTTTTTTTTTTTTGCAGTTGTTGGGTGATCCCTGGACATGGCCATTATGAACTTGAACTCAATGACATCCTGTCTGAGCCATAACTTGACGTCAGAACCTCCAAACTCTTCCAGCAGCCTGCCCCTGAGCGCCCTGGGCTGCAGCCAGCCTGGACACTGCGAGGCCATCTGATCCCATCGCGTCCCTACCCTCATCCCTGTCACCGTCTCCTCGCTGTAGCCTCAAACATCCCAGCCTTAAACCTTCCTGTTCCCTCTGCCTGCAGTCTTCCTGTGCTTGCCTGGATGCTTCCCCAACTGTTTCGAGTTTCCACTCAGAGGTCCTTTAAGCCTTCCTTAGCCACCCTTCTTAAAACCTCGACACCCTAACAACACTTTATCTCTCTCTTCTACTTTGCTTGTCCTTGGTCCTTGTCCCTGGCTAGGGCCCCATGAACTATGACTCAGTAAGCGAGGAACAAATGCTGGAGACTTCCTCAGGGATCCTGAGGGGGCGCCAGGGGGTGGCCCATGGCTGCCACGAGGAGGCAGAGAACTATGAAGTCCATCACAGGACAATAGAATTTTAGAAAGGAAGGGGAAGGACACAGGAAAGGAACTTTGCTGAGAGCCTGCCACGCCTGTCAATCAACTCACCTACTTCTCAGAACCTACAGGACAGGTGTCTTCACTCCCCCATCGCAGAGGTGAGAGTCAAGAGATTCCCAGCGCAGAGCCAGGTCCAGTTCAGGCCTTCCCCACTCCAGAGTCCACTCCCCCTTTTGGAAGAAAAAAAAAAAAGAATGAGGCAGAAAACTAGACTGTGTATGGCATGAGCCTTCTCCCCACTGCTGTCCTACTCGGGTGTCCCAAAGGCTGGGTCTCAGCGCCTTGGAAGGAGGTCAGCAGTGGGGCCTGGCACTCTGGAGCCTGGGGTGTGGGTTGCCCCCACCGACAGGAGCCCAAGGCCCAGGCCCTAGCCCGGTTCCCGCCCGTCCAAGCTGTCCGCTCTCATCAGGACGGGGCCTCTGACGTACAAAACCCAGGCCCTGCCTCGGGCTGGTTTCGAGTTTCTCCAACACAGTAAATCGGTGTGTTTTTATTTCTCCATCTGTAAACATCTCTCCATCTAATACGGTAACTGCTGTTTATACAGAGCTATAAAAACAGAGGTCAGAGCACAATAAGATTATAGTCTTACTTCAATACATCCAACCCGTAATAAAATAAAATCTTACAAACGATCCAGAGGACCCGTTTAGGGGTTCTTTAAGAATTAATGTCTGTCATATGTAAGGATTCTACTCGGGCATAATATTTTCCACAGCTGTCAGGACCTATTTAAGAGGCAATATCCTTTCGCTGGCACTTGAGTTAGACTCTGTTTATACCGTGTGGAGGATTGTTAATTCTGCCATGTCTGACTCAGGGGTGTTTGATTACACGAGGCCACCACCAACAGGACGACACATGATGTGGCTGGTGCGAGGTCGGGGAGCAGCTCTGTCGCTGATGAGGTGTGCCCGTGGGGCCTGGGCCCAGACCCTAGAGGAGACGTTCTGTTTTCCATGCGGCACGAGCTGGCAGCAGGAAGAGTTTGGGCCTGAGATGAAGAGGCTGTAGCCCGGCCATGTGCACGGCCACAGGCAGGGTGGTGGGTGTGGGAGTTCGTTGGCCCCCCTAAAGACTCTTTCCCAATTAGTTCCTGGAGAACCGGCCTTATGTCTTACAAGGTGTTATCAGATGAACTGTGTCCCCCTAATATTTGCATGTGGAAGGCCTAACTCCCAGGTCCTTGGAATATGGCTATGCTAGGAGTTAGGACCTGTAAAGAGATAATTGAGGTAAAATGGTCCTTAGGGTGGACCCAGATCCAAGAGGACTGGTGACCTTATAAGAAAAGATTAGGACGCAGACACTTGAAGACTTTTTTTTTTCGCGGTACCACAGATTGAACCCAGGGGCGTTCTACCTCCGAGCTACACCCCCGGCCCTATTTTTTTTATATACATTATTTTGAAACCGGGTCTCACAAGGTTGCAGAGGGCCTCACTAAGTACCTGAGGCTGGCCGCGAACCCGGATCCTCCAGTCTCCACCTCCCAAGTACTAGGATTACAAGCATGCGTGAAGACAGAGAGAAGATGCCATCTATAAGCCAAGGAAAGAGGATGCAGAAGTCACCCCAGTTGACACCTGGACCCTGGACTGCTAGCCCGAGTGTGAGAAAACCACTCCCTGCTGTGTTCGTCACCCGGCCCGCGGCACCCCACTTTGCTATGTCAGCCTAGAGCATGGGGCTCCAGGAGGTTTCCAGGTCTGTGGAAATTGCTCGGTGTCATGGCCGACAGGTGGTGGGCGCTCAGTGGCGTGCTCATTTTCCCAGGGCACTTCTGTCTTTAGAATGAGCACGCCCTGCTTAGACCACCTCAGGAGAGCGCAGGTGTGGAATGCTTCCCTTCTCCTCGAAGTCGATACCCCTGAGCCCCCCATCCTACCCCCTCCAGTGACATCTTGCCCCATGATGTCCACGTCCACCAAGGACCCTGGAGTGCTTTGCTGTAGCCCAGACCCCTCCCTCTGCCCTTGGCATCCACTCCTGCAACCTCCTTTAGTCTTATCGCCATCTCGGAAGTGGCATGTTCCATGGCTTGGGTCTAAAGCCTCGGGAGTCATCTGCCTCAGCTCCTCTCTGCCACAGCCACACCCAGCACACAGCACATCCTCCCCATCGGCTCCACCTTCCCATCTGTCGAACCCAGCCGCTGTCCACTCCCTAGGTGCCCGACCTAGCAGAGCCGCAGTCCTGTCGCCTCCTAACCTCTACCTGGACCGTATTCACTTCCTGCTGTAATCGTGAGCACAGGGGCTCGGCCCAGTGCACAGTTCTAGAGGGCAGAAGTCCAAATGGGACTTGAGGACTAAAATCCAAGTGTCCCCGGGGCTGGTTTCTTCTAGAGGCTTTTTCCAGCTTCTGCAGGCTGCCCACATTCCTCAGCTCATAGCCCCTTCCTCCATCTCTGAGTCGTGTAGTGTGGCATCTTCCTGCCCCACCCCCACCCTGGCTCCTTGTCTCATGCAGAGGAACTGAGAGCCTCCATGGCACAAAGGCCCCTCCTGCTCAGCTCCTGGGGCCTTGGACCGCCTTTCCTCCCATCCCTGCCATCCGCCCCTCTCTAATTCTCTTCTTTTCACACAGGCCTTCTGGTTTTTTCTGGAACACACCAAACATGTTCCACCCTCAGGGCTTTGGTACTTACTGTCCCTCTGCTCCCCTCCCCCAGACACCCTCCCTGCCTGCGGGAGACTGCTGAGGTGCCCACTTGTGAGAGAGTCCCTCCCAGACCATATTGTCTAAATTACAGCCCCGTCCCTGTCTTTCCCTCTCCTTCCACCTCCACCCGCCCAGTCCCTCTGTCTTCTCCCCTGGCTGCATTTTCTGCATGGACTTTATCACTGTCTGACATATATTTCTTTATGGATTATCTGTTTTCCCATGAAGACGTGGGAACAGGCCATGGCGCCACAGGCACAGAGCATGGCTGTCTCCTCCCTGCGGCCTCCCCAGCTCCGCCTGGCACAGGGGACCTGCACTCACAGGCAGTGGTTGAGGATGAACCCTGAGAAAAGTTACCAGTGTGGTTCTTGAACCAGAAAATGTCTGGGTGGGAAGATGCTTGGGGACCCGTCCCACCTAACCCATGCAAGAACCTCCTCGGAGCTGTGCCTGGCAGGCGGCCGCCTCCCTCGGGGAGGAGCTGAGCCTCCCACTGCTCATGGAGTCCCGAGATGGGGGCGAGGACCCCGTCTTCAGTTTTGAGTTCTAGGATTCTAATAAAGAGCCTGATATAGATTGGGCTCTCTGTACATGTTCAAGTGTTGGATAGATGGATGGATAAGAGAATAGGAGGGTAGATGAGTAGAAGGAAAGTAGATGGATGGGTGAAACGATGGATGACAAACAGCAGGATGGATGGATGGATGGATGGGAGGGATGCATGTGGAAGGCCTAACTCCCAGGTCTCCTCCTAGGCAGGGATGAATGGATGGACAGATGGATGAATGGATGGATGGATGGATGGATGGGATAAATGGATGGATGGATGGATGGATGGATGGATGGATGGGATAGATGGATGGATGGATGGATGGATGGATGGATGGGATAGATGGATGGATGGAGTGGATAAATGGATGGATGGATGGATGGATGGATGGATGAAAGGATGGCTGGACAGATGAACAGGGCACCACAGGGTGCTTGTTTCTCCTCCATTCCTCTGGATATCACTGAATATCCAAGGCAGGAAGGTCTCTGAAGACCATCTAGCAGAGGGAGACCTGTGCAAGGTGGGGGGAAACTGAGGGCCCTGGCAGGAAAATGTCTTGACCCTGGTCACAAATGAGATCGTAGCAGAAGCGGGCCTGATCTTGGTATTCTGTCCCTCAGACACCACTGTGGCTTCCTGCTCTGCTCCTACCTGTCCAGGATCCCCTACCCCTGTGGTTCCCTAACTTGACTCCCCTCCTGGGTCACACTGCAGGCCCAGAAGCATCCATCGGAACCACTTTCACCATGGGAGGATCTTGAACAAATCAACTCACATGTCTGGCCTGTTGCAGAATGGGACGGTGTCCCTAAGAGCTCAGTAGCGTGGCCGGCACCCAGAAGGTTCAGGAAATGCAGTTCTACAGCAGCTGCGGGATCATGGCGCCACAGTTGTTCAGCTGAGGCCTGGCCTCCACCCGACCCTGTGTCTCGGCTGCTGGTCCTCTCTGCCTCTGTCACGTGCCTGAATTTCGTGGTCTCCAGCTCACACCTGTCCTCCTTGGGAGAAGACTGGCTGCTCCCTCCCTTTGGCTTACTTGCGGATAGTGCAACCATTGCAGCTTCCTGGCAGGCTGCCTGGCACACAGTAAGGGCTTCCTCCGTGCTTCTTGTTCTCGCTCAAGCATGTTCCCGGGTGCACAGACGCACCTCCGGCTGCAGGGGGCTGCACAGAACACGGCAGCATTTTGCCTGTGAAAACATTTCGGTGCAATTTTCTGACCCGCAAAAATATTTTTACAGTGAAAACGCACGTCTGGTTTGGAGCTGCTCAGTCTCACCGGTTGGTTTAGCTTCTCAGGAAAATAAACAAAAGTGAGTTTGTGCACACTAGGGGATGGACTCCAATCAAACAAACGTGGCACTCAACAGCCCCCTGCCCTACCCACCAGGGCAGTGGAACCTCAAGCCAGGTCACTGGACCCAGCAGACTAAATAACCTCTCGGTCACCCAGGAGGCTCAGAAGTGCAGAGCCTGACAGTCTGGAGAGCGGCCAGGGCCCCGGAGAGGTGCCCATTCACTCCTCCGGGGAGGTGACAAAGCCCAGAGAGGGAAGGGGACCTGCCTAAGACCACACAGCAAAATCTTGTCTACTCAGTCATTAGTTTGTTTAGATATCTGATGTTATTTATTTGCAATAAATAACACTAATTCTTGGAGGCAACCAGTCCCATCTCTTTCTAGGGGAGAAAGATGCGGTTTGGGGAGGTCACCTGACACGCCCAAGGTCATCAGGTGCTGGCACCCGAGCCTTGGCCCTCCTTCTTCTTCTTGGGAAAACTGTTTCTCTGCCCTGGATGACCTTGGAGAGGTGGTGGGGAATTAAACCAGCACAGGTCTCCCCAGAAAATAGGCTCCCAGTATCACAGTTAATAAATGGACAGCCAAGGACATGCCGGTAATCATCTCTATGTTGCCCTGTCCTGCAAGATGACAAGTCCACACAATGGAATACTACCCAGCAACAAAAAAGAACCAACCACCCGTGCACCAACCTGGCTGGAGCTCACAGCCACCGTGTGGAGTGACAGACACCAGGTGAAAAATGCCCTCTGGGAGCATCCATTAGAATGAAGGTCAAGAACAGAGAAGAACAGAGAAGGCAGACAGTGTGAGAGGGGCTAGAAGAGGCACAGGGGAGCCACGGGGACTGCAAGCATCCTGATCCTTGGTCTGGGTAGTGGGAACCTGTCTACAGATGCCAAACTCCACCCAGCTGTCCCTTGAAGATCCATGCGCTTTAATATTTATAAACTGGGCCTCAAAACAAATCATCACAAGAAAACAAAATGGTGTTGACAAAAGTGCCTGTTTCCTAGAGATGAGTTAGGCTGGTTGACAGGCTGAGGTTGAGCAGGCGAAGGCGACACTTTGGTATTGTCCTGATCGATCGGCTTTTGGAAACCCCCCATTTTGCTCCCTTTATTTACCTACTGATCACTGTGGAGACTCCCTTGGGATTCAGTCATTCATTCATCCACTGGACTCCACAGAAGGTGCCCAGTGCAGACACAGACACGATGGTGCAGCATTTCCTCAGCAGCATGCTGGCCAGTGTGGAAGGGAGGCCGGAGGAGCAGGAGAGAGCCTGATCCAGGACAGAGACCAGAGAGCCAGCATGGACCGCTAGCACAACGCTCCAGTCGGACAACTTATTTGATGAGGGCTGGGTGCGTTTGCAGCTAATTCACCCAACAGTCTCCAGGAGGCTGCTCCGGTCAACATTTGGCCCCGTTAGATGCTCAGGGAGGTTCCTCACAGGGAGGATGCCCTTCAAAACCACTGTCTTCAGGTCCTCCCAGCCAGACCCTCCCTCAGGTGCCTCCAGATATGTGAACATTTGGATGGGCTCAAAAGGCCATCCCGCAGAAAATTCTGGGGCCTGCCTGAGGCCACTCCTGCAGCTCAATGGACCCGAGCAGGTGCGGTCAGCCCCAGAGTACGAACAGGCAGGATGCGTCTCCTTGTGTCCAGAAGACCCTTGTGTGCTTTCTGATTAACGGAGTGATGCAGTGAGGCCGAGAGGGGGAGTGTGATGCAGGGGGGTGGGGAGGCCTGGCCAACTCAGCTCTGGTGAGGCTTTGGGGTCTCTGTGAAGAGTGGGCAGGGGGCTCTGAAGGGTCAGGCCGGAGCCCACCTTGCTGAGAACTGGAGTTCTTAACCTGTCATCCCTACCACCAGGTGGAGACTGGCTTAGAGGACACGGATCTGGAGAGATCTGCAGGAGCCTATGAGTCGCCCAGGCAAGAGGGAGGAGCTCTGACGGTGAGGATGGGGAGAGGACGGACCTGGACCTTCCTCGTTCCTAACAGGTGCAGTCC
The DNA here is from genome assembly GCA_004027185.1 of Glis glis. Taxonomy (NCBI): domain Eukaryota; kingdom Metazoa; phylum Chordata; class Mammalia; order Rodentia; family Gliridae; genus Glis; species Glis glis. The sequence continues at coordinate 12,786 of PVJS01002048.1, forward strand.
CCGGGGCTTGGAGACCAGCAGGGCGGAGGGTCCTAGAGAGGACATTCAGGATGATGCCTGGGCTTCCGCATGGGGCACCTGAGCGAGGATGGAGACGGGGAGGAGGATGTTTGGAGATCCCTAAATCCCTCTTTCTCTTATCAGTACCCAACACCAGCACCTGCAGAACCTGTTTGGAACAGTCACCTAAGCTCCTGAGGCAATCCCAGCGGTAGAGTGTTTGACTAGCATGCATGAGGCCCTGGGTTCGATCCCCAGCAGCACAAAGAAAAAGAGGAAGAAATCACAGCTGAGCCCAGAGGTGGTGGTGAAGTGATTCTGGGTTCCTTGCTACCCTCCCCCTCCCAGCCAGCGCTGCTCTGCAGGACTGTGCACCCCGGTCAAATGGGAGGTCTCTGCATAGGTCTGGGTAGGCCAATGTGGTGGCCCTAGCCCACGCTTTGAACCTCAAGGAGTGACACACACTCTTTCCTTGAGCACCCTGCTTCCAGCCTTGGGCACAGCCCCACCGCTAAGCAGGTTTCCTGCAGCCTGTACCCATCTCAAGGGTGGGAACTCTGCTTCCCTCCCCCCGTCCCATCCCCAGCTATCCCAGGAATCCCATTAGGTTGTCATGCACACACTCATGACCACATCTCTGGGCCACCAGGTGTGTCTGCCATTTTTCTGCCCACCCACTCTAGGGTCCGGTGATTTGGGGACATGGAGATCTCTGAGACTGGCAAGGCCACCCCAATGAGCTCCCAGACCCCGAGCCAGGGCCCTCGGATATGTGCGGTCTGGGCCGGGAGAGGCCTGGGAGGGAGGTGCTGGACGATCGGGTCCCTGCAGAGGCCCTGGAGGTGGACAGCTGCTTTCACTCCCAGCTCTGCCCTAACAAAGAAGCACAAATGGGGTGGCCTCAAACAGTAGGAATGTCTCCGCTCACAACTTTGGAACCTAGAAGTCCAAAATCACAGTGTCAGCGGACCATGCTCTCTCGGAGGCTCGGAGGAGGCAGCCTTCCTTGCCTCTTCCAGCTTCCGGGGGCTCCCGGCAAACCGTGGCATGCTTGGCTCGTGGCAGCCCGACTCCAAGCTCTGTGTGCATGTTGACGTGGGCGCCTCCTGTCTGCGGGTCTCTGTGTTCACGTGGTCTTCTAATCAGGACACCAGGCCCGGGCCTGAGGCTCACCTCCATCAGCATGACCCCATCGCAACTTGATGGCACCGGCAACCACCCTATTTCAAATGAGGTCACGGTTGCAGGTATCTGAGGGTGGGACCTCCGCCTATCTTCCGGGGGGCATCATCCAGCCTGCTATGGGGAAGCCCCAAGTGAGGAGGGACCAGGAGCTCCAGTGCTGTTGTTAAGCACCTCCTCTGCGGGCCCCTAACGTCTGCGGACCGGCCGGAAGTGTGCCCTCCCCATGGCCTCTCGGGCCATCCAGCGCTGAATTCCTTGCCTGTAAACTATGGTCTATTGGCTGTAAACTGTTTGTAAGGTTTTAAATAAACACTCACAACCCTTCTGAAGTCTGGTGACTCACCGCTTACCCGGGGCTTTGGCAGTTCTCAGCAAACCCTACAGCCCCAGACCCTAAAAACAAACCACGGGGCAGAGCCACCCACAGAGGCCGGTGATGAGGGTTGCTGTGGCAGCAGCCCAAACCCAGGCACTCCCGTGACCCTGCAAGAGCCTGGCCAGGGAGGAGTGGGTTCTTCTTCTGGCTTAGACACTGCCTGGGGGGCAGGGGAGAGTTGTCCTTTCCTTACCAGCCTCAGTTTCCCCAAGTTGTACAGAAAGGTTCAACTATAATGGGATAGTTCAGTGAAAAGACTTCATCACCTCAGGTGGACTGAGCCCCAACGGGTCCTTCCCTTTGCCCTAATGGAAATCAGCGTACCTCAGTTTCCCCATCAAAGACAGATGCCCATTTATCCCTGGTAGCTTCCAGCTGATCCCACATTACAGCCAGGGTCACGAGCTGGCAGCGTGTGGGAGAGTCGGCCCCCAGATAGGGGTGGATTTTAAATGCTTTTAAGTAGCAGTCAATATTTAAAAATTGGGACATTTCATACAAAAATCTGAACTGCAAGCTTTCCTTGAAAAGTCACTGCAGGCAGTGGGGAGTGGCTGGGGAGGTCCCATCCCCAGGCAGCCCTGGTCCTGGGCGGAGGGCCATGTGCTCATCCTCATCCTCTGCCTCCGTTTCCTTCACATCAGCTTGCAAGGTAAAGTGGTCCTGACTTCCAGCAGGTAGGGAGAGATCAGATAAGAGGGCAGCCTGCTTCCAGAGAGTGGTGAGAGGCAGGCGCGGCCTAGACGCGCAAGACAGTCAGCGGCCCCGCCCAGCCCAGCCTCCACGGGGAGACACCTGGATTACAGTCCACTCAGTGCTCACCCCAGCATGGTGCTTCTGGAAGCTTCCACCAGAGAGCACCCATCAACGTGACCATTTGCCTAGTGGTCAGAGTATGGGCTCCAGGCTCCGCCAGGAGCTGGATCCCCAGGCTGCACCCTTGGATGTGAGGCCTCCAGAAAATTCTCTAGCCTCCCTAAGCTTCAGCTCCCTCCTCTGTACATGGTGCCTGCTGCCCAGGGAAAATGAGAGGATCGGGGAAGACAATGCATGAAAAATGACTAGCATGCGGACCCGCGGCTATTTTTACTGCTGTGGTTGTTTTTCCTGTTGCTGCTGCTGGTGGACCGCTTCTGTCTCTGTTTCCAACTCCCAGAAACAGATTTGGTGCGGGTGGGTTTTATGTAGGGGAGGCCGGATCCCAGAAACAACAGCAGGGGGGTGGGGAGGACGAGATGGGGAAGGGAAAGCAGCCAGCCAAGTCCCAGCCACAGCTGTCACCACTGTGGACAGAACCCTGGAGCCAGCGCCGCCCTCACGAGCAAGGCAGCTGGGGTATTGATACCCCAACTCCCCCTGCTCAGCGGCCGAAGCCTACCACCAGGGGTTGGGATGCCCCTCTGGCTGGCACGGGGGTGGCGCAGGGGTCCTCTGTCCCAGAGAAAGCGCTCAGCACAGGAACGCCAGAGCTGCAACTGGGAGTCGGGCGGGTGGTGAGCCCTGATGTGTTCAAGGTGAGGAAATCGATCGGGACGGAGGACCAGGAGTGTCTGCTAGACTCTTGCTCATCTTTCACATACGTGCAAAATTCACACGCAATTCCATATGTTCATATTTGGCTTAATATAAAAGAATATTGGAAACTGGACATGGTACCACATATCCATAATCCCAGTACTCAGGGTCTGAGACAGGAGAATCGCAGGTTCGAAGCCAGCCTAGGCCACTTAGCAAGACCCTGTTCCAAGATAAAAAAATACAAAGGGCCTGAGTTGTAGCTTGGAAGTAGAATGCCCCTGGGTTCGATCCCCAGCACCCACTGAAGAAAGAGTATTGGAGCCACCCTCCCCATGAAGAATGAGTCAAACAGCATATGAGGAAGAGCCTCCCGCTTAGCCTGCGTCCTGTACTCCCTGGCACTCTGCTATGCACAAACACGTCCCAAGAGAGTCACCACCCCTGTGTGAAAACTGAACACACCTGGCCTCATGTGAGCCTCTCGCCAACCTTGCACATTCAACGTGTGTATCCCCCCTGTCCAGACGACGAAGCCGAGGCCCAGAGAGTGATGGGACTCGCTTAGGGTGGCGAGGAAGCAAAATCACTGACTGGGGGCCCTTCAGTAGCAGGGACCATACAGGCTACTGTGCGGTCCCCCAAGTGTCCTATTCAGGGAAACAGCCCAAAGGGTCAGAGGTCCCCTGGGAGGGAGCAGGGGTGGGATCAGACTTGTATTTTAGAAAGATCATGTGTGTCAGAGCAGGGAAGGGATGGGGAAAGACTGAAGAGGGGCGGGATAGCGTGCTTTGTAGTGCAGGGAAGAGAGGAGGCTACCCGGGCATGTGCCCTGGCGGGGCTGGGGGGGGGGAGACAAAACCAAGAGCTCTGATGGAGAGAGAGAGTTTGCAAGGATCTGGAGTTCATTGGTGGAGGACAAGAAGAGGATTACAGCGGTGATGGCTCTCAGGCTTCCAGTCTGGACAATGGGTAGATGGTGGTGCCCTTTCCTGAGACAGGAAGCAGAGGAGGAGTGGTGGCTTTAGTGGGGCCGTGAAGATGACCCGTTCTCTATGAGTCGATGTTGAGGGCCACCCAAGGCGAGACGTCCAGGTGATGGGCAGCTCAATGGGTCTGGAAGTGAGAAGTTGCTCTGGCTTGGAGACTTAGCCCTGAGGAGCCATGGCAGTAAAAGCGATCACCCACAGAGAATGAGAGGGGAGGGGGGAGGCCAGGCCAGAGCCCGAGGAGCCCAGATCCAGAGCCAGGCAGAGGATGAGCTGTGGTCACCAAGGCTGAGAGAGGACAGGAGAGAGGAGGCCAGGGCCGCGAGGCAGAGCCTTCCTGGGGCTAGCACTCAATGCTTGTTCTCAAAACATTCTTGATCAAAGAAATGCACAGATGAACTGGGTTTTCTTAGTGCTTTGCAGCTTGCAAAGTTCTGCTACAACGGGGAGTCCGTTTAACCCTTTTAAGAGGTAAGCGCAACCGAGTAGATGCTGCAGGCAGAAAACCCAGATTTCAGCTGCAGCAGGGTGGAGAACTAAATTCGTAGGTGCCCCACAGAGTAATTTCTTGATCCTTAATACCACCCAACAGTTGGCCCCTTCCCAGCTCACCAGGGCTCTGTCTGGCTCTGGGGGCCAAACAGGGCAACTAATTGGTGCCCTGGGGTTAAGCACTTTCCCAGAGCCCTCCTCTGCACCCTCCCAACATACACACCGCCTCTCACACCCCTAAACACCAAGCTAGTCGCTTGCACCAAGAGGGACATTTCTGTGTGAGAGCTGATTGGTTTTTGACAAATCCAGCTTGGCCTCTTTTTAGCACCTACCCGTCCCCCTGGGGCTGGAAACCTGATATTTAATGATTTGCTCCAGACCCTTTGGGGGTGGGGCAGTGATTTTGTAGAGTGGAACTCCTCAGGGAGGGCAGGCCTGGTAGATGCAATTAGCAGGTGAGGATTCCAGGGGCTGGGAAATCCTGTGCTGTGCAGGGCTGTGCTGGTGACCCAGTTCTAGCCCAGCAGGGAGACTTCTTCCCCAGATGGGCTTCCGGTCCAGAGAGCAGAGACAGGTCAGGAGAGACGAACCATTCCCCTCTGGCTGTTTGTCCCAACTCACCAGTATTCCCATTTTTTCTTACATCCTTCTGATCCTTTCTTAGAGTCTCAGAGGAAGAAGGAGACTAAAGTTCCACCTCTTTGTTTTATAAATGAAGAAACTAAGGCCCAGTAAAGAAAAAAAGACTTATCCAAGGTCACACCATGAGTTAATATGATCATTAGCATCCTTACCATATTCACCACCATCACCATCATCACCAACACCCCCACTGTTATAACCACCATCATCATCATCACCTTCATTATCACCATCATCACCACCATCATCATCAGTCATCATCACCACTATCTTCATCATCACCAACACCCCCACTATTATAACCACCATCATCACCATCACCTTCATTATCACCATCACCATCACTGCCATGCCTCCACTGTTATCATCACCATCATCACCACCATCGTTTTCATCATCATCACAGTCATCATCACCAACACCCCCACTATTATAACCACCATCATCACCATCACCTTCATTATCACCATCATCACCATCTTTATCACCACCAACACCTCTATTATCATCGCCATCATCACCACCACCATCATTATCACCATCATCACCATCATAATCCCATCATGACCACTATGTTCATCATCATCACCAACACCCCCTCACCACCACCATCTTCATCATCACCAACACCTCCACAGTTATAAACACCATCATCACCTCCACCATCCTTATCACCATGGCCACCATCATAATCCCACCATCACCACCATCCTCATCACCACCTTGACCACCATTGCCACCTTCATAATCACTATCATCACCATGGCAAATACCCAAGAAAAACAACTTAGAGGAGGAAAGACTTGTCTTGGTTCATGGTTGCAGAGGTCTCGGTCCATGGTCGGCTGTCTCCATCGCTTGGGCCTGAGGTGAGGCACCTCATCATGGTGGAAGGGTGTGGCAGAGGAAAGCTGCTCAGCTCATGGCAGCAGGAAGCAGAAAGAGGAAGAAAGGGGCCAATATATACATATTCTCCTCCAGGGTGTGCTCCCAGTGACCTACTTCCTTCAACCAGGTCCCACTTCCTTGAGTATCCACTGCCTCCCAGGAGTCCATCCAGCTACCAATGGATTAATCCAGTGATGAGCTCAGAGCCCTCATGATCCCATCACTTCCCCAAAGTCCCACTCTCCAAACATGGCTGCATGGGGGACCAGGCCTTCGACACATGAGCCTTTGGGGGACACTCCAGATCCAGACTACAACAGTACTGCCATGATAAGCCCCACCTTCACTGTCATCATCATCACTACCATCATAATCACCACCATCGCCGCTATCATCACCACCATCATCATCATCACAAATTATTTGTATCCAACATTATTCCAAAGAGGACTTAGGGTCTCTCAGGCATCACAAGGTCTTGGGGTCTTCCTTCCCATCCTGCCCTCTGCTGCAGGCCTCCCCCTCTCATGCCACCTCTTCTTCCCCTCCTCTCTGTCCCACAAGAGTTGGCTTCTGCCACCTGGGACCTTCACTCAGCTCTCCTACCCCCCTCCCTTATTCCTCATGCCTATACACTGCTTTTCAAAATTGCCTCTGTTCTTCTTCCTTTTGTTTAGAGAACAATCGCAATAAAAGGATCCTAGAGAAGAAAAACATAAAACACAGAAGACAGTGGGAAATGGACAGGAAGAAAGCGCCGGGCAAGCTGTGGCTCCATCAGGTGGGTGGGGCCATGAAACCAGCCACGCCCCTCTGTGCCTCTGCACCTCACTTGGAAATGTCTGGGAGAAGGAAGGCGGGTTTGTGCTGGAAAGCCTGCAAGCCCTACCCAGCTCTCACACTCCATCACATTCTCAGGGGCCAGGAGGGAGGAGCCCCCAGTGGGGATTCCCTGAGGAGGGCAGAGGAGACACGCACCGCAGCCCCAGCCCTGATAATGTGCTCCCTGGGTCTGTGCCAGCTCTCCTGACAGTCACTCCTTTTTCTCGATGCTTCTCCCCAGAGCCTCGTTAGGTGGGTCCCGTCTGGCTCACCCTTGGGAGACACCAGCACCTCGCTCTCTGCAGGGTCAGACACCCAGACAGGGCCACCCTTCAAGCCTGTGCCCTCCTTGGGTGAGCTCTTGACCCCACACACCCCCACCCAGCGCCCCACTGTGTCCTCCCCCCTTCTCAGACCAGCCCTCTGCAGTCTGACGCTTGGAAATGTGGGATCCAGCTTGGGTGCGGGGGTGGCCAGATAAACTCCATCCATCATGATGTCTTTGGAAGAAGTTTGAAATTTTAAAATCCTCCAAGAACCTCCCAGCAGGGAGAAATGCGGGTCTCCTCCCTTCCCCACCCCTCCCCAGGGTGAGGAGAGTAGGGACAGCAATGACACCAGGCGCTCAGGGCTAGGGTCTTGGCCAAGGCCTGAGACTGCAGTCCCCAGGGCTGCCTAACGAGGCCCTTCCAGGGCGCGGCCGCGAGGAGGACAGGCCAAGGCGATGACAACATCCAAGGACCATGTGGTCTCCGAGGGGCTGACCCAGCTGCATCTCAGCTGCGCAATCGCTTCTCTGAAGATGCTGGCAGCTCCAGCGCTCATGGTCCCCCAGAGCCCGGCCCTTCAGAGAGAATGAGTTCAGGGCAGCTCCCCAAATAAGAAGGGGTGCAGTCTCACTTTGGGGTGGAGGACAGCTGGCAGGGATGCATAATTGTCTGCAAGACACAGACAGACGCAGGCCAAAGCAGACATGTTCATTTCGTGATTGCTGTGCACCGGGGCCCGAGGGTCATTAAGCACCCGGACAATGCCCTGTGTGTTGTCATGTAGTGAGAAGGAAACTGAGGCCCGGGATGTGGTTCAAAGGTCGCACATGATCTGCGCGGGACCAGAGTCCTGAGTAGTTCCAGTTGTGCTGACTGGCGCAGTTGGGGTCCCACGCTGGGCCTGCACGACTCGGGAGCCTTGCCTGACTCCTGCATGCCTGCGCCTCCCATCCTTCTCCCCAGCCCTGCTCATGAGGAGCCTGCCCCAGGTGAGGAGCCTGCCCGAGGGCACAAAGCCAATGGGTGGCGCCCAGTCCTGTGTCCAGGTGAAGGGCAGATGGAGGGAGGACTCGGGAGAGATGAGGTGAGGGAGGAAGGACGGAGCCAGGTGACAACCGCGGTGGACCAGCTGAGGCCCAAGCAAGGGAATGGGCGTGGAGGAAGCGGGTAGATGGAGCTGTTTCGGGAGTTGGCATGGCCTGAGCCATGTTTTTATGCAAAAATTATGGCAGCTTCCCAGGACATAAGTGGAAGGAGAGACAGGAGGGGGTGGAGCCACCTAGGACCCTGAGGAAGGCCCCAGTGGACCAGAAGAAGGGCAGAGCCTGCACAAATGGTGGGGAGGGAGGGAGGGAGGGCCAATTCTGAGGGAGAAGGAAAAGGGAACCTGTGTTAGTCAGCTTTCTGCGGCTATGACAAAATACCTGAGAACATCAACTTAAGGGAGGAAAGATTTTTTTTTTGGCTCCTGGTTTCAGAGGTTTTAGTTCACAGTCACTTGGCCTTCATGGTGGGGAGTGCATGGCGGAGCAGAGCTGTTAACCTCACAGTGGCCAGGAAGCAGAGAGAAAGGAATAGAGACCAGAGAGAGGGGGGCGCCAACAAGAGGTACCCTTCAAGGACACCCCCAGGGACCCACTTCCTCCAACTGGGCCCCTCCTCCACAGCTTCCACTGCCTCCCGTGGCCATGTCTGCAACACGTGATCCTCTGGGGACATGCCTGGTCCAAGGTCCCAACTGTAACAGGGCCTGAGGTTGGCAGAGCCGGAGAAAAGTAGAGGGAACCGCGGGCCTGCCGTGCAAGGCCGGGCTGGAGGTGTGGATTCAGGATGCACTCCACGTATTTGTCGGTCATTCATTCATTCCATAAATAACATGTTGAAAATCTCCTATTTCAGGCTCTGCACTGAATGAAGGAGGTGGAAGAGAGGACTTTAGACCGGTCCTTGCCCTGCAGAAGTTCCAATTGCCCTGCCACCAAGCCCCCAGGGAGACCAGAGTCCCCACCTTCTCTTTCCTCTCAGGTGGCCACAGGAGTCCCCATGCTGTCCCCGGACTGCTCCCTTCAGACCCCCAACTTTTCTTTAGGTCCCCGGGTGTGAGCCCCACCTCCCCTCTGCTTTGATCAAACCCTTCCAGAAGCTCCTCCTGCCAGCCTGCTTCCTAGCTCTTTGCCTGAGTCTCCACCCCACTTGCAGGACTGGGGCTGCCTCCTCTGAAGGAACCTCCAGCCCCCACACAGGGCCCAGTGCACCCTCTGTAGGGGTTTTATAAGCAAACACGATAACCTGAATTAGGACGCTGAGTTATCTTATAAAAGATCCCGAAAGACACATCGTCATGAGACAGGTCCAAGTTTCAATGTCTGGAAAAATCAAAGCAACCCAGCTTGCCAAAGCTGTGAATGAAGATGGCTCTTCAGGATCAATGTTTCTGTTTTCTTCTTGTGTGTTTAACAACAGGTTGTAGCCACCCCGGGCAGGGCAAAGATGAAGCTGACCCAGGACTCATCCCCAAGTGCTCACCTCGGGGTGTCAGGAATGTCGCGAATAAGGCAGAAGGGGTGTGACAGGTGTGCAGAGATGGGTAGCCTACCAGGCGAGGAGCCCAGGAAGGCTTCCCAGAGGAGGCACAGCCTGGAGCACTGGACAGGGCCAGCCAGGCAGAAGGAGGAGGCTTCTCTGCAGAGCAGAGGCAGGGAGGCTGAAGCCAGGACAACCTAAGGATTTGCTCATTTTAGGGGCTAAAGGCATCTGCCAACTTGTTCATAACCTGTGAACCAAGCAAGGCTATTAGGCTGATTCAGACCCGGGAGTTTCCCAATTGCATCAATTCCAAAGTCGCAGTCCTTCCTGGCACCATTCCCAGCCCTCACACTGTCTACGCCTGTGCCCAACTGACTTCCCCGAGCTCTGCCTGCACCGCCAGCCCTCACCGCCGCCCCAGTTCCACCTCCCTTTCAAGGTGACCCCGATTCTCCTCCCCCAGAATTCACCACTCCCTCCCTCCTCTTAAACGTTGGGACAACTTGGGGACCACCCTTGGGGTGCAGACTGTGTTCTGGCTGGTCATTTTGGATGCCCAAGAGCATGTTTACCCCTTTTGTGGAAGGGAGTACAACTTACTGGATGTGTTGGGCTCCATGCAAGTGTGGGGTGCGGAGGGTATTGAAAAGCACATGGAGTTCCCAGGTGCTAGATCAACGTGGACAGTCCATCTCATGCCCAAGAAAGCCGACACGGTGCCCCCCAGACCCTAGCACAGAGCACACATCAGGGGTCCCCAGCCACATGGGTGACACAAAGCCTTCAGTCCTCCCAAACACCATGGCCTCGTCTAACATTTCCCAACCTGCCCCCGCAGCGAGGAGCTTTGCGGCTGGACACGGCGTAGCCCTCCGTCACCCCGGGCCCCCACGTCTGCGATCCGATCAGCCGTCATCTTTTCTGATTTTTCATTCATTCACTTCACTGATCATTATCCTCCAGCCCTTCCGACGCTTCAGACAGGCGGCCCATTGAATTCTGTAAAACTAAACAGCACGCCCGGCTCTCTCAGGATGCACTCTGAGCGTGATATGTTCTGCGGAATGTTTTTCAGAGCAGTGAAAAATTTAATTTTTCCCCCCAGCATCAAGATGTGTCAAACATAATTTATGCCTGGACATAATTCATCCCTCAAGATAAATATTGAAACCCAAGAGAGGGGAGACGGCTGCAGAATTTCCAGGGGCAGGGGAGGTAGGAGAGGGGGGGGTCTCCTCCCTGATCCCACCACTGAAGGGGTGAAAAAGTGTAAACTAAACGAAAGTCAAGTAGCTAACCCCTGGTCTGGTCTCGGTCTCCTAGAACTGCCGCGGATTTTTTTTTTTTTTACAGGCCTCTTTTGTGTCTGTTGGACTGTTGCTCTGTCTTGCATAAAATCTCCTGCAATAGAAGTCTTCAATTAAAGTCACCTGCTGGTCTTTGTCAGCTGAGCTTGACGCTGTCAAATAATGCAGAGCTCCTTAAGCCAATACAAGTCATTAAGGAGGAGGTGAATTAGAGATCCGACATGGCGGACAGCAGCCATCCATAATCAATTGATATCTTCCTCTGCCGGGGGGCGGGGTCCCGGGGAGCCCCACTCTCCGCCCGCCTCATCCGCAGGGGCCTCCACCCCTGGATCCAATTAGGCCGCAGCTCAGCGGGTCTGAGGTTGCGCTGAAAGGCCATCAGTAGGCGAGCCCATTAATAACTCGCCAGTGCCCTGCGTATTGTAATTGTCAGGCTGCAATTTACAGTAATCCTCCGATGCAAAAGCCTAAGTCGCTGCAGCTGATTGGAAATTCATACGCCCATTTGAAAGAGAAAAACACAAGCTGCGTGGGTTAAAAGGCCAGAGCGTGCAAGTGTGTGTGTTGAGTGACAGACATTTTAGTACTAGCCTGGGACTATATTTTAAAAGGTCACTGAAAACTCTTGGCTTGGGCCCTCTGACAAACAATGAACGTTCCATATATTTATTTGCCATCTCTTTGTTTTTACAGCAAGTAGAATAAATGAGTTAAATGACGTTGTGCGGGTCTGCGTATTGTCAGCACAGGTTATAAGTCATTATTAAACTCCATCAAATCAAACCAAACCCGGTCAAGGCAATGAGACTAAAAGTTATTTGCATTCCTTCTGTCATAAAAAATCATATCCCCTTACTCAAGACTTTCGTTTCTTTATTAAATACAGCCACAAGAGTATTTCAGGTCTGGCAATATAAGCTCAGGAAAACTTTCTTGGTATAACTCAGTGTAACAGCTTAGACCCGATCCCACTAAAAAGTCCCAGCTGAGCGTATCTGGGCACTCAATCAAGACATACATATTACTTTTAAATAAGATTAGCCTCTATATTTTGCTGCTTAAGTTAAAACTTTTCATGTCATTCTCTACTTTTCTATAAACTCCAACATAATTCTGTTTTAGCAAAATACTTCAAACAAATTAAAAACCTCAAGTCAAACGTGTCCTGAACAAAAACTATCTTAATGGCATCGCAATGTGTTTGCTGACACTAAAACACTTTTAAATAAGATGGATTTTCCCTCCACTCCCCTGCGTTTGTAATTACGGCTGCGGCTCAGCATTCGCCTTTGGTTACGATGGCAAAAGCAGTTATCTGCGTTCCAAATATTGTTTGACCAATAACTTACCAGTGACCCGCAGCATCTGTTTAAAAAATCGTCCTTCCCTATCTGTCTGCAATTGGGTTCTCCAGTAATTGTGAGATGGGAATTGATCTGCGGGGACGATTTAGGGGAGGGGGGCCCGGGGCAGGTACGAAGAAAGGGGAATCGGGGTTCCCTGAATGGTGCTTTTAGGGAGGGACTGTGGACCATGGTATCTTTTTGATCCTGAAGAGCGGTTGGGAGGCAATTAGTGAGTAAAATAAATGACTGGGCAGTGCATCCATTCCTAATCCAAAAAAGATGTCCCTGGCCATTATTAAGAGAGTGGGGATTTGGAAAGGCAGCTGCTGTAAGAGTGAACGGTAAGCAATGCCAGCACCATTCATTCATTCATTCAGTTCTTAGATCGAAGGAAACAGATCTGAATATTTGTCTGTAGCGCCTCCATTTTTTTTTTTTTTTGCGGTACCGGGGATTGAACGCAGGGGCGTTCTACCTCCGTGCTACACCCCCGGCCCTATTTTTTATACTTTATTTTGAAACCGGGTCTCACAAAGTTGCGGAGGGCCTCACTAAGGAGAGAGAGAGAGAGAGACAGACAGAGACAGAGAGAGACAGAGAGAGAGAGCTGAGGCTGGCCGCGAACCCGGATCCTCCGGTCTCCGCCTCCCAAAGTACTGGGATTACAAGCGTGCGTCACCACGCCCGGCCCGTTTTTTTTTTTTTATATCCAGTGTATTGGGTGGTATCTTGAGGCGGAAGCAGAAGTACACATGGCGCTGGTGGCAGTGCCTGCCTCTTCTTTCCTCCAGGTACTTCCTGCCTGCCCTGGGCATGTGATTCACTGCACTAGGGCTTCTCATCTCAGTCCCAGATTTTTTTTTTTTTTTTGATACTGAGGATTGCAACCCAAGGCATTCTACCTCTGGGCCAAACCACCTGCCCTATTGTATTTATTTATTTTATTTTGAAACAGGGTCTCACTGAGTTGCAGAGGGTCTCGCTAAGGGGCTGAGGCTGGCTTCGAACTTGCGATCCTCCTGTCTCAGCCTCCCAAGTACTGGGATTACATTACACACCAGGCTTTTAGTCCCAGATTTCTAACCCGTTATCTCATGGAGGCTGATGGCAGCCCTCCAAGATGGGTAGGGATTACCATCTTCATCGATAGCCATCAAGAGTGAAGCGGAAGGATATTAAGACCACTCCGTGATGTGCCGGGCAGAGTTCTAAGGTAGCCCAAATTCCTGCTCCTTGGTGTACACACCTTGCGTAATAGCCTCCCCCTGAGTGGGGGTGGGGGGCTGGGAATATGAAGAATGTTATTGCCATGGTGATGGTGAGACTACCTTACACAGCAAAGATGAAAGGATTTTGCAGATGTAATTGAGGTCCCTAATCAGTTGGCAGAGTTCATGGAAATAGAGATTTTCCTAGGTGTGCTAACCTAATCAGATGAACTATTATTTATTTATTTATAGTACTAGGGATTGAACCCTGGGGCCTTCTGCCTCTGACCTACTGAGGATCTCACTAAGTTGCTGAGGCTAGCCTCAAACCTATGATCCTCCTGTCTCAGCCTCCCAAGTGCTGGGATTACAGGTGAGTGCCACCATGCCCAGGTTCAGATGAGCCCTTTAAAAGCCAATCCAGACCTTCCCTGAAAAGAGACGTATGGAATAGGAGGAAGCTCTCCTGCTGGCCTCAAAGCAGCAAGCTTCCAGGAATTATTCATCTGTGAGAAAATACATTCTGCCAACAACCACACAAGCACAGAAGGATTTTGAGAGCAGATGAGACCTCAGCTCCAGCGATACCACGATCGACGCCTGGCGAGACCCTGGGAAGATGCAGCTAAGCTGAACCCACAGAGAGTGAGAGAATGATCGTGTGTTTTGAGTCATTCAACGTAGTAGCTTGTTATGCAGCAAGAGAAAATGAACACACGTGGCCGGTAATGAAGTCAGGGCCCCCTGGCCGCCAAGGAGACATGCCTATACATCCACACACTGTGGCCACCTCCCTTCTAATACCAGCAGTCCAAACATCAAATACAGCTTGCTTTTAAGTTGCATTTACCAAGGTGGGTGTGGTGGTGCACACCAGTAATCCCAATACTTGGGAGACTGAGACAGGAGGATCGCAGGTTGGAGGACAGCCTCAGCAACTTAGAGAGGACCTTAGCAACTTAAAGAGACCCTGTTTTAAAATAAAATAGGTTAATGAGACTCTCAGCAACGTAGCGCAACCGTGTTTCAAAATAAAACATAAAATAGAAGTGGGGAGTATGGCTTGGAGTTAGAATGCCCCTGGGTTCAAGTCCAAGTACCATAAATAAATAAATAATAAATAAATAGGGCTGGGGGTGTAGCTCAGAGGTACAGTGCCCCTGGGTTCAATCCCAAGTACCCAAAAAAATAAGTGTTTACTAGATCTTTTTCTTATCTCAAAAAATATTTACAGATAGCCTACTTCTTGATTTGGCCATTACTGTATTATCTCCAAGCTTCCTGATAATACAACTAACATCTCTTTTTTCAAAGACCTTGAACAGCCATACACTTGAGAGCGGCATAAAATGTTCTCGTTAAGCCCACGAACATTAGCACCTTATGAGAAAAGCCGTACCTTTAAAAACACCTGACTAAATATTTCATAAATACAACACACAGCAAATTCCGACCGTAGATTCGCTGGATTTACAACCGTCAAACTATATTAAACTTACAGTATCAAGATTTATCCCCTATTAAATGGAGTCTCGTTTTAGTAATATCTCACATTTGATCCCAAAGGATCTCAAATACCTTCGCCCCTTCACCAGGGCACCCCATCATAACTCATAACGAGGCACTCAAAGACCTCATTGTACTGCTGCCGCTGCCGCAGGGGGGAATGACTCACCTGTGCAGGGAAGGTGGCGGCCGGTGGGAGCAGCTGCTGTGCAGAATGCAGAAGGCACCAAGTGGACCCCAGGGACCCCGGGGAGCGTGGGCGCAGCGAGGCGGACCTAAGTCCCTATCAGTATCCTTTCCTTTCCTTTCCTTTCCTTTCCTTCTTTCCTTTCCTTTTCTTTCCTTTCCTTTCCTTTCCTTTCCTTTCCTTTCCTTTCCTTTCCTTTCCTTTCCTTTCCTTTCCTTCCTTCCTTCCTTCCTCCCTTCTCCTTCCTCCCTTCCTCCCTTCCTCCCTTCCTTTCTTTCTTCCTTCCTTCCTTCTTCTTTCCTTCCCTTCCCTTCTCTTCCTTCCCTTGCTTTGCTTTGCTTTTCTCTGGCAGTGCTGAGGATTTAATCCAGGGCTTTGCGCAGGCCAGACAAGCATGCTCTACCATTGAACTACGCCCCCAGCCCTCCAGTGCTCTTCAAACATTAATTTTTGGTGGCAGAGCCCTTTTCCCCAACACAGTGTAATTCGAAAGCTCCATAAACAGAACAGATAAAATGGGGACAGCTCTGGCCAAAGGAGGAAGAGCAGACAGCAACCCTCCCCTTGGTGCCCTCCCTCTGGACACCCCGCTGCCTGCAGCACACAGCCAGGGACCCTGTTTCCAGCAGTGGTTCCCCACCTTGGCTATACACTGGGGTCATCTGGGAAACTTCTGTTCAAAGGCAGATGCCAGCCTGGCATGGTGGCATATGCCTGTAATCCCAGTACTTGGGAGGCTGAGACAGGAGGATCGCAGGTTTGAGGCCAGTCTCAGTAAGTTAGTGAGACTTTCAGCAACCTAGTGAGACAGTGTTTCAACATAAAAAATAAAAGGGCTGGGGGTGTAGCTCGGAGGTAGAATGCCCCTGGGTTCAATTTCTAGTACCACACACACACACACAAAAAGGCAGATGCTTAGGCCTCACCCCAGAGATTCTGATGGTGTTATGACTCACTGGTGTGGTTGAACCCTATTTTACATTTGAGAAGCCTGACACTCCAAGAGGGGAAAAGAATTGCTGAAGAAAATAGTTTTAAACTACAACCCAGAGAGACACAGCCTGTCGTCACCTCAGGAGTACAGGGACATCATTGTCCACACCGAAACTGTAACTTTGGTTAAAACGTGTGAAATAATTTTAAAGATTTATAGTGATCACAGGCATACCTTAAATAACTCCTTAAAAATATTCAGGGCTTTATGTTATGAGTAAATACTATACCTGAATCTTAAGAGCTTCCCCGGAGCCATCATTTAAAGAAGAATGCCACCTACTAAAGAGACCCCAAATGCTCATTTGTTAGGGTTTGGGTCTTGAGTGTCCCCCGAAAGCTCACGCACAAGGCAACACAGCAATGTCTAGAGGTGGGACTTTTAAGAGATGATTGGATTACGAGGACTCTGATCTCAGCAGTGGATTAATCCAGTTGATGGGTTAATAATTTGAATGGATTACTGGTGGTAAATGTAGGCAGATGGGGCGTGGCTGGAGGAAGCAGGTCACTGGGGACATGGCCTTAGACTCTATCTGTCCCTGGTCCCTTCCTTCCCCTCTGTCTCTCTGTTTCCAGGCTGCTGTGAGCTGAGCAGCTTTCCTGGGCCACACCCATCCACCATGATGCTTCTGCCTTGGAGCCAGTCTACCATGGACTGAGCCTCTGAAACCATGAGACAAAACAAATCTTTCCTCCTCTAAGTTGTCCTTGTCAAGGATTCTGGTTGCAATGACAAAAAAGCTGACCAACCAACCAAAAAAGTTGCACCACCAACCAACAACCACTACAGTGAGACATTGTAAGAACTCCTACTTGCCCCTCAAAACCTCGCTCAAGCCTCACCCCTTGGGTCAACGTTCAAGCTGTGATGGACGTGTCTGTTGGACTGAATCCCACTGACTCTACAGTGCCACAGGGCTCAGCAGCAAATGGGACATGAGCCCGGCCCTAGGAATGACAGTCCCGGCCTGCCAGGATCCCTATCGCCATCGCTTGTACATTCACACAATTAAATTCTTGAAGCTTTGAATATTGTCACCTGTGAGCAGATCCCCTGAGCCCACTCCATTGTACAGACAAGGAGACGAAGCCACGAGAGGCTATGCCTCAGCTGGGGAGTGGCAGAGCCAGGCTCCCCCGGGGCAGGTCCTTGGCCACCAACTTCTCCCTGCAGCCCATCTGGCACAGGAGAACTAAAGTCAGCCTGTCCTGGTACATGTGTGGGACTTGGGAATTCTCGATGCCTGGCAAAGCTCAGACCCTGGCTGACCATGCCTCCTTCTGTCAACACAGTTGCTCTTACTTGAGGCTTCCTATTGTAAACACGGCTTCAGGTTGGAGCTCTGGCTTGCGGAGAGCATTGATTCAGCCTTTTATCCCGAAATAGGTAAACAGAGGTACAAAAAACACAAAACCCAAAAAACAACTAACCACTGAACAAAACCCAAAGTGGGCCTGACGGCTTTAAAAAGAAAAAAGAAGGTAAAACGCAAACACCCTTTCCCATAAAAGCCACCCACCTCTCGCTGCGTGTCCCCGTTTATTTGAGCCCGGGCTCTCCAGAGAGAACCGAGAGTGGCGTGGAGAGCTATGGCCGGCCCGCCTCTCACCTGTCTTCACAGCGGCATGGGGACCAGGGCCAGACACACGGGACACGTGACCCACGGGACATGTGACCCACAGGACACGTGACCCACGGGACAGCGAGTGCAGAGTTCAGAGCTGCGACGCCGGGGTGCCGTCTGCGTCCCCAGGGCCACCTGGCCCATCTGGGTTAGTCCCCATTGGATACTCAGTGGCTGCTTCATCAACACGTCCTGGGTCAGTGAATGTCAATGGGATGGTCTGTAGCCTGGACCCTTCTCCAAAGGATCCATGGCAACAACACGGTGGTACAGATGCCCACGGGATAGGACAGAGTCAGGGCAACAAGGACGAGGGAGAATGAGAAGCTACTACTCACACCAGCTGTGCTCTCTGCCTGTTATACAACCGTCCACTGGTTTGGCCGAGGCCTGTCCTCTTCATCAGGATGTAGTGTACAATTCACTGCTCTGTCCCCTATCCAGAAGGTGAGGAGAGTTTCCTAGCAGCCAAAGCAAAAAGGGGAAATATCAACTACAAGATGCATAGTATCCATTCCAACCAAATCTTTAGGAAAGGCACAGGCTTTTCCAAACATTTCTCCACTGGGTCCTTTCAAGTTTACATGCCCCAACTGTGTTAGATTGGCTAGAATACCCACCCTTCCCCCAAGACTTCGACACACCAATATTCAGGAGGCGCCTGGGTACCACTCCCATTGGTGACATTATTTAAAAAACAAACAACAAAAACCTGAGGAACTGTTCCACCCTCCAGCTGGCTGCAGCTCTGCCTGTCCTGCCCAGGAACCACTGACGTGGGCAGAGGCGGATGCAGGACGGCAGAGCACCTGGAGACCAGTGTTGACCGAGGTCCTACTGCAGTCAGGTGGCATTTGGGACCTGGGCGTATGTAAGACATATCCACTGCATCCTGGTGGCTTCAACATGTGAAGAGATGGTGACAGCGGATGAGCTGTGTTGAGAAGGGCCAGGGTCTCTGGGGACCAGGGTGCAGGCTGGGGCTGAGGTGGGGGATGGGCAGGCTGGGGGGCGCAGGGGGCAGAAGGGGAAAGTTGCAGGTGGAGCCCCACACCCACCAGGGCCCCCTAAAGCTGGAGCCGGGGCTCGAGGGAAGGCTCTGGCCCTAGTTGTGAGGGGGCGAGGGGCGGCTCCTTGGAGGGAGGTGAACTGCATGAACTGTGTCCTCTGGGACTGTCAGGGGTCAGTAACTGGGCGAGGCAAAACCAGCTGACTGGAAAACAACAGGAGCTTTACTTCCTGGCCACTAGCTGCAGGCCAAGCTCAGCCAGGACCACATGGTCTAGGTGCCCCGTGAAGGGGAGCCCGAGTGACCAGTGCTTAGAAAACCTCCTGGCGCCCTTCTAGTCCCAAACTTCAGGGGCAGCTGGCCACCTTCAGGTGAGACCACGGGCCTGCTGGCCGACAGGCCACGGTCAGGCTAGGTTCCCAGCATGCCAACGTGGCTGGATGCTCAGGACCCAGGCTAAGAACTATTGTGAAAGTCAGCGAAATACAGCACAGAGTCCTAGTGCACTTAGCATAATAAAGGACCTGAGAAGTCCTGCAAAGAATCCTCTTTAATTTCATTTAACCCATGACTGACCAATTTCAGTTAACTAATAAACCATATCCCATTTGTTGAATTCCTGGAATCTCCCCGAGTCTCTATCTCCCACAAGGGTTTCAGACACACAGAGGGACGTGAGGATGGGGTGGAGAGACTCTTCTGGGAAAGGCAAAGTTCAAAACCAAACACACAGGGACCATCGGTGAACAGCTCACCAAACACTCATCTCCTAAAAGTTAGAAAGAAAAAATTCAGGATACGAATAGCACTCTAATAGCACTACGTTATCACCTAATAACTTCCTATTAGATGCTCAGTTATGCACACGCCCACCACCACCACCCATCCCCCAGCCAAGAAAAACTAGGAGGAGGCTGCAGGGCAAAAATGCCACCTTGGGCCGCTCTTCGCTCTTCTTCGGAGAGGCTGTCTGCATGCTGTGAAGCGCTGAGGCAGCGTCCCTCACTTGCTCTGAGAGTCAGTCACCAGTCCACCACCCGCATGGCCGGCTAGGCCTGCTGTTTTAGTCCTATTACAATGACAGCTTTCCCTTTTCTTCAAGACAGAGTGACTGCAAAGCAGGAGAAGAGAGCAGACACCTGCTTTTTGTGGATTTGGCAGAACATTACTTAAAATGAGGTGCAGAGGCTGAGACCGGAGGCTCGCAGGTTTGAGGACAGCCTCAGCAACTCAGCGAGACTCTCAGGAACTTAGTGAGAACCTGTTTCAAAATAAAAAATAAAAAGGGTTCAATACCCAGTGTCTCTCACACAGAAATAAATAAAATAAAATGCGGTGCAGGATGGCTTATCTTTACTTTTAATAATTTTATTGGTGCTTTGTAATTATACATCAAAGTGATACAAAGAGACATGTGCGCGCGTGTGGCGCTTCCCTCCGCACCCCCCTGCCTCCCCATATCTACTGTGATTGATTGGTGGAGATCCCTTCATACATGGACAGAGCATTATTTGAACTGTTTCCTTCCTCAGTCCTCTCCTTCCCCTCTCCGCCTCCCTTCCCAACCCCCAACCCCCTTGCACTCTTCCACTGGTTTCATTTATCTGAAGTCCCTTTTGTTTCCTATTTTCTCTCTGGCTTCCGCATATGAGAAAAAGCATTTTTTTTTCGGTACTAGGGATGGAAACCAGGGGCGTTCTACCTCCGAGCTATACCCCCAGCCCTATTTTTTATTCTTTATTTTGAAACAGGGTCTAAGTTGTGGAGGACCTCACTTAGTAGCTGAGGCTGGCCATGAACCTGGATCCTCCTGTCTCAGCTTCCCAAGTACTGGGATTACAAGCATGTGGCACCACACCCAGCCAAAAAAAAAAACATACTTTCTGAGGCTGGCTGATCTCACTTAGTTTAATATTCCCTAGTTCTCCCCATTTCCCTGCAAATGGCTTATCCTACCAAGACAGCCTCACGCGCTCAGCCCTTCAGGGGCCACTTTGTGTCCCTGACTTTTCAGGTTGGTGTGAGCGGGGTAACAGAGGGCCAGCTTCCGATGCTGGCTCTGTATGGAGGGAGATAAGGATGCTGCTTCTTCCTTTGGCAAATAGAGAAATGAGCTGGTAGGGTTACATATAAAGAAGGAGATCCAGCAATTGCTACCTGTGGGGGTTTCTTCTCAATCTTTTGTGTACAGATATACATCTGCACACATATCTGAATTCCAAATTTATTTCAAAAGACACAAACAAGGGCATTACATGAAGGCTAACAGGATTCTGCTTCGGGTGGATGTGGGTCAACTGAGTCCTGCCTTCTCATGCCAATTGCTCTTTCCTCCTCTGGCCCACCTGGGAGATGAGGACTGGGGTGACGGGTAGCATGTGGGACGGGCTAATCCCACAGGGGGCGCTGCACCCCGCGTTTCACGTGAACTTGCATTTAACCCCGGGACTCGCTGCTGCTCATGGCTAAGGCACGGGTGGGAAGCAGAGACAGGGTCAGTAACTTGCCCAAAGTCAACCGTGCTGGAGGCCAGGCAGCCCAGCTCCAGGTCCCAGCCTGCATCCCCACGACCACTTCCGCTTCCATAACCGCGCTGAGGAATAAATGGCAGATGTGCAGAACGTCTAGCACAGACCTGCCTGGCCCCTGTGCTGAAGCTCAATACACGTTGGCTCATAGGTCCTTATCTGACATCTTGGAGGCCTCGAGGCTAAGGTGTTTTCTAATCTGGAATTTCTGAACCGTAGAAAGGTAACTCACTGCATTTCCATACATTATTTAACACCCGCAGCAGGGCCTGCTTTGGACAGGTAATGAGACATGGCACTATTTTTCGGGGACACCTATGAATAGACACACTAAGTGGGAGAGAGAATGTGAACTCGGGTTAGGTCAGGCTTTTTGCATCAAGTTCCAGGAAAGCCGAGTTTCAGTGCTTTGTGGACCTGAGAATCAGGAACCTGCCTTCTGCCTAAAATGCATCCTTCCCTGTACACAAGGAAACATGCGTGAGGACATTCATTATGCTTTTGTTTCTAACAATAAATAGAACTGCAAACAATACAAATACCTGTCAGGGAGTAGACTCAATAGAGGAGGGCACATCCGTACAATGGAATTGTATGTAAATGTTATAGGCACCAGTGGCCATCCAAGTGTTACACACCCCCCACACACCCTTGCATAGAGACTACGTAAAAACCTCAGCTGCATTCTGAAGATCAGTGCACGTTCTGAAAATCACTGTTGTTTTACTTCAATTATAAAGAAAAACAGGCAGATCTGATACGCAATATCCCCGAATACTCTTAAGAAGTAATGTGTAAAACTGTGTTTAGTATGCTACCACTTAAAAGTGGTTGAAGCTGGACATTGGTGGCGCACACCTATAATCCCAGTACTTGGGAGGCTGAGACAGGAAGATCCCAGGTTTGCAGCCAGCCTCAGCAACTTAGCGAGACCCTCGGCGACTTAGCAAGACTTTGTTTCAAAATAAAAAATAACAAAAGGGCTGGGGGTGTAGCTTAGAGGTAGAATACCCCTGGGTTCAATATCAAGAGCCAAAAGAAAAAGGAACTGGTTGATAGTGGTTGCCTTTGGGGGAAAACACTGCATAAACAGCTAAGTTTTTTTTTTTAACTGCAGAGGGTTTTTTTGGTACGTTTTTAGGTGTTTTTGTTTTAACCATGTGATTGTATTTCCTGTAGAAAAAATATTCTTTAAAAAAAGTGTTTACTACCTGAACTATTGCAATTGAGCTGTATAATTCTCTGAATCCTTTCTCCCTGATCCAGGGATGAGTAAGGATGTTGATTTCAGTGGTGCTGGAGTTGTGACTGATTTCCAAGGTGAGAGGAGACATGGAGTCAAAAACATCCAGAAACAGCGCTTCAGGAGCGCAGGCCAGAGGCCTGGATGACCGCGTGTAAATGCCCCACCCTGAGAGCTGGGGGTGAAGATCAAGGTCAGGGTGGTGCGAACTGGGCAGGGCAAAGAGCTCAGCATAGGTTGAGTAAGTGTGTAAAAGGGTGATGTGCACACACCTGTGTTGCTCCCAGCTCCCCTCCACCCAGCGCCCCAAAGGTCTACAGCAGGAAATAAGACAAGATGCTCCTCTTAGGCAGCAATCCTTCGCGCCCTTCATGGAGGGTGGTACTAAGTGCCGTGCTACAACCATGCTGTGATGGCGGGCTGGCTTCTATTAAATGACAAGGGCTATCCTCTCTGAGGAGGCAGGTAAGCTTTCTAAGCTTTCTTAGAAGTAAACAGTGGAAAAGCTTCATGACATTAGATTTGGCAATGATTTTTTTTTTTGGAATGACAAAAGCACAGGAACAAAGGAAATGAGATAAACCAATCAACTGGACTTTACCAAAATTAGGAATTTTGGTACATCAAAGGCCATTATCAAGACCAGAAAAAGTTACCCAAGGAATAGGAGAAAATATTTGCAAGTCACATGTTTAATAAGGGTCCAGTATCCAGAATATTAAAGAGAAATATGTGTATGTGTATAAAAAGAACTCCTAAAACAAACAACAAAATAATGGCTAACCCAATTCAGAAATGGATAAAGGACTTAAATAGACATTTCTCCAAAGAAGGTGCACAAATGATAAACGCATCTGAAGAAAAAAAGGTGGTCCACATCCCCCATCAGCAGACAAATGTCAATCAAAATCACAGTACGCCTACTACAAAAACCAACAAGTGTTGATGAGGACATACAGAAATGGGAACCCAACACACTGAAACTGGGAATGTCAAACGGTGCGGTCGCCATGGGAAAAATATGGTCACTCCTCGGAAAATTAAATATAGAATTACTATGTGATCCAGCAATTCCACTTCCAGGTATATACCTAAAGAACTGAAAGCCGGACGCGAATGGGTATGTGTACGCCAATGCTCACAGCAGCATAACTCACAAAAGACAAAAGGGGGAACAGCCCAGTGTCCAAAGGCAAATAAATGGATCGATGAGATGCGGTACATACATACAGTGGAATATTATTCAGCCTTAAAAAGAAAATTCTGACACGTGCTACAACACGTAGGAACCGTGAAGATGTTATCTAAGTGAAGGAAGCCAAACATAAAAAGAGAAATGTGGTCCAACTGCACTCATACAAAGTACTTTGAAAGTTAAATTTGTACAGATAGGGAGAACGAGGCTGCGAGGGCTGTGCAGAGGGAAGAGTTAGTGTTTAGCTGGTACAGAGGTTCGGTTTGGGACGAGGAAGTCTTGGAGATGGATGGTACTAGGGCTGCACAACATTGCCAATGTTCCTTATTCCACTGAGCTTAAAAATGTTACTACAAAAAGAAAAAAAAAAGATGTCAGGGCTGTTGGTGGACTGCCCTGAAGACAGGTCAGAGAGCATCCTCCTGGCTGGCAGCACATCTGTCTGCTCCTGTGTCTTCACAAGGGTGAGTGACTGCACACGCCTTAGCTGACTGTGACACTACGCTGACCGATCTGCAATACACAAACAGCCCAATTCCACCTGGATTCTTTTTCCGCATAGCCTCATCTGCAGAGTGATGCCCTTGGCTCGGCTGTGAGTCACTGCTGGCCCTGGGAGTCACAGAAGGGAGCTGCTGCTTGTCTTTGGAGGCCCAGTGGTGGCAGGAAGGAGGAGTAGCCTGAAGCTAGCCTGGATTATCCAGTGAATTCTGGGCAGTAGCACCAACACACACAAGTATGTCTGCAGTTACCCAAATTCCTTGGGATTGAAATACATATACTTTTTCTTCCTTTAGTGTAGAGCAATCAAGAGAGAGGGAAAAGAAAGGAATAAAACTTACCAAAAAAAAAAAAAAGAGTAAAGTGTTTTCTCATTCTAAAAAACTTCTGGCTGCCAGGCGTGGTGGCGCATGCTTCTAATCCCAGTACTTGGGAGGCTGAGACAGGAGGATCGCAGGTTCCAGGACAGCCTCAGCAAGTAGTGAGACTCTCATCAACCTACTGAGACCCTGTTTCAAAATAAAAATAAAACAGGGCTAGGGGTATATCTCGGAGGTAGAATGCCCCTGGGTTCAATCCCCAGTACAAAAAAAAAAAACCCAAAACAAAAACTTTTGCCTGCCATCTTCCTGCAGCCACGTGATTCCTTAATACTTAGTTTACTTACAAAAAAGTTGGGTCAAAGCTTGAAATAATAGAATTTTTTTAACTGACAATAGGGGAAATGTGTCCTAAAAATCTAGAAGCTCAACATTCTGTCCACTCTGCTTCAGAATAACCAACTTCACGTAAGGAGCGTGTCAAACGTATCATAATAATCCAGGACCTGGAACACATCAACTGTGACAGAATTTCAGAAAAACACACTGGTCTTAATGAAGCCTTTAAAAAGACAATTGTTACTATACAATTCTGTAGGTGGTCAAGCAGCAGAACTTAGTCAACAAAATTTTATAATAAAATTTGCACTTTCATATGACTCTCCATGGAATTAAAACATTTAAAAAACCATTTCCACTATCACTATTTAAATGTTTCCACCCACATGAATTAAATTAAAGCAGGAAAGAAAAAAGACAAAAGCACACAGAGTAGACAGACCACAACTTTATTGTAGATTTACTTGGCTACAATTAATACAAAAAAACAAAAAACAAGAAGAAGAAAAACTAAAGATAATTGTGATCTATAAGGTGCAGACTGCAAATTTTTGCAGCATGATTACTGTATGAATGAATTACATCGTTTCTTAAAAACAGCTGCAGCATGTGATGTAAATATTTTATTGTCAATGAAATTATGTGTTAGTTTTACTTGATTTTAGTCATTTTTCCTTCACTCTATTTACAGCAGAAAAGGCAGAAACTTTCTTCCTGTTCACCTTTGCACTTTTGCTCTATAATCTGCTGTTGCAGTGGATTCTGAGTGCATCGATAAAAGGTAAATTGTCTATGGTTGATGTCCAAATAAAAATGGACTAGAAAAAAGAAACAATGATTAAAACATATTTACAAGTTAGTTTTAAAAGATCATTTTCACGGTTAGTGGACAATACAATGGTCTTAATGCAAATTCCCTAGATATTGCTACTGGCGCCTCCAACAACTTTTAAAATCATTTTACTATTCTTGGTCTTAAACATATCTTTAAAACTTCTCATGTACAATATAAAATAAAGAAATTTATTGGAAATAATTAAATTCCAGAAAAGCAATCAGTGGTTGGAAAAATATACCTATTTAGATGTAGTTAAAATAACCACACAGAGTGATACATATGGCATGAGCTCCTCCTCCACAGGCAACGCAAACTGGTCATGGACTCACACGGAGCCCGGGAGGCAGGTCAATACAGGCGCCACGGCCTCAGTTTGCTGGCTTACCTTCTGTGTGAAAGAATTAGATGCCCTCACTGAGCAAGATAGAAAGTTTTAAATCAATGGGGCCTTACGGGTGAACAGTGGCGGGTCTGGATCTCAGTTATTCTCTATATTCTGCAGTCACCGGCTGGTTTCAGGTGATGGCTGGAAGAGCTGACCGCTGGGCGAGTGACTGCACTTACGAACTGAACAACAGAATCACAGCAGTCTCAAGACTCCTGCTCTTCCGCAGGGCATCTGAATCTTTCCGAGGGTAGGTTATTATCAAGAAAGTAGAAATATCAGTATTTTAAAGGATAATTACAGGAGTGTTAGAGGTCATTCTAAATTTAATCATTTCACATAACATAAAAGAAATGTAACAAACATTTTAAAAACATAATTAAGAGTTCAGTTAACAAATCTTTGCCATACTTTCACAAATAGTAAAAATGCCACAGACAAAAATGACCTATTTAAGTTGTGCAAGTATATGACACATTGCAGGCATTATAATTATCTTTTTCAAACTTGGTAAATCAAAACAGCAGCAAGGCCAAACCACATTTTTTCCTCTCAGTTAAGCATATTTTCCTTGAAATGAGGTAAAGCGTGGTACCAAGTGCAATGCGTATCTGTGCTACGGGAACAGAACGGAGGGAAAGCTATTCAAAATGCAGCATCGTTAGGACTGCAGGAAGTATATTATAGAAGAAATAAACACATTTACAATGTAGGGTCATGCCAACTAACCTGCACACAATCATCGTAAGAAGTTTCTGCAGTGGCTTTTTCAAGCTGCACCTCACCAGTCCTTTACACACATGCGGGGCACAGCCACACTCCCTAGCCGGCTGGCTTCCACGTTGCACCCCATCTCCCGTGGCAACCACAGGAGTGAAAGGATGCGAATGAGGTTGTAAAGTGGGCAGCAGAGTGACTTTTTTCTTAACTGACAGACACGAAACATTTCAACAAACTAAACTGGGGAAAACTTGACAGCATTAAAACTCAGCAGCATAAAAGTGTTCATAACCATTTCATATGTCTAACTCATACTTTTTTCCTTTTTTAATTTAGTCAGCCAGGGGGTCAGAGAATGCTTCAAATTGTTAATATCAGCTATTTTAAAAAATAAGTAGCTAAAGTTTGCTGCTGATAAAACATTTTGAATGGTAGGAGGAAATTTGAGCCCCTGAGAATATATGACCTAATCATATCCAAGTCAGAACATTTTAGTATTAACAGAAAATACTCTTCTTAAGGTTACAAAACATATTGAGGCATTTTTCTTCCACTGGGAATTGTAACTGTGAAACAATCTGATTTAGGTGCCAAGAGGCAGGAGAATCCCTTAACACTGGGATAGATGCATTACACACGATGCAAAACCCTAAGCTCCTGGCATCAGGTAGTTTATAAATTATCAAGGGATTTATGATGTGATCATAAATCACCCTCACAAATAAAATTTATATCTAACCTTACTTTTTAATTGTATAGTTTTATAGTTACGTAATTCAAGAATCACTTGATTTTAACTTGCCATGATATCTCACATTAGTTTTTTTAAAATGAAATAAGACATCTAAGGTTCCAAATCAGAATTAAGTATTTTCAAAATGAGTCACCTAAGTTAATTTGCTCAAAAGCTCATTTAACAATTTAGATCTCAACTTAAGTTTAAGATCAAAGACAACAAACAGCGCTGGAGAAGCTCGAGACCCCTTCACTCGGACTCCTTAGAAAGTGGAGCGGACGGTTCCCGCGTGTGCACATGCAGAAGAAATCAACTGTACTTTAAAACGTAAATGCAGCATTACACAAAGCATCAACTTGAGAATGATGTACTGGAAAATACGAGACACCCCTGCTCAGCTTTCTTACACTTCAAGCATAATTAATGGGGCAAATTGCAGCAAACCTCTACTGGTATTTCAGTGGGAGCGCAAGGCTGACCCACAGCTTTAAAAAGGTAAATTAAGAGGTATTATAGTTACAGTGCAAAAAAATTAAAATTTCAAGCATAATACATAAACATAGCACCAAACAGGGGAAAAATGCATGCAAAAGAAAAGAAGAACTGAGGTATTTAAGTGAAGAGTGCCTACAAGTCTAATTAAAGAAACTTAGGCAAATGCCTAAAAATGGTTTTTTTCTTTTTCCCAAGATGGAAATAATGAGCTAGTTTGTCTAAAGTAATGACCTAAATCACAGATGTATCAAAAGTATGGCAGTTTATCACCGCAGACGCTCAGCTTCCATGGCATCGACAGCACAGCTTTGGTAGGTGAGGGTGCATGCGACATCGTGGAAAGCACAGCAAGAAGTCGGTGTGCGAAGACTAAGGTAAAGGTGCTCTGTTTTGCTTCTTTAAATAAGTAACCAATCAATTATAAAATCTGCAGCATATTTTAGGTGTGATATGTCTAAGGTTTATTTTGTTAGCGCAACAGCCTACAGGGCAAAATTATTTGCCACAAACATTTCCATCAGTGGAACTACCTAGCAGGAGGTTTTTAGTAAAATTGGGTATTTAGCCAAAGGTCATTTTTATTATGATGTTAAAAAAAATTCATAGACTAAATAGTCTGGTTTTAAAATGTCTTCAGTACACATGTGACAAAAATTCTAGTATAATCATGTAATAATTTAAATTACAACTATACTAGTGAGCTGTAAATATTACTGTCTCAATAGCTATTGCATAATAAAATAAAGGGAATGTAAAATACTTGTTCTAAAAAGATCAGAAATTAAAGAATATCCATGAAGGTTTTACTTTTTAAGGCAAGAACCTTTTTTAGGCAGGGCTATGTGGCATAAGAAAACTCAAATTTGATTCCCCAACATGCCGGCCAATGCTGATTAAAAATCGCTCCCTTACTATTAAGTGCAACAGCGACCGGAACATCTCCTTACACGACATAACACAGAAAGAAAAGACGACACTGGCACACTGTTCCTCTCGCAAACCGTATGCTTCTACCTGCCAATCAGCTACAGCAGGACTGGCACTACCGCACCAACGAGGGGTGTTCAGAGGATTCTACTGAAGTCTAGGGACCCTTTAAGCTCCGTGGTCTTCTAACACTAAGCAAAGCTGACAAACAAAACAAAACAAAAACAAAAACAAACCTGTCAATAATTATTTTGAACACTTGCTAAATGTCATTAAAGCACTCTTGTGATTCAAACAAAGCAGAAGTGAGGAAAGAAGACAAGATTGTGTTTGCGCAAAAAACTAAAACTACAATTAGTTCCAGAAATTTTATACATATGTTAAATGTTTTATTCTGTTATCTATCTTGTTATCAAACAAAATTTAAATTCTGCCTTCAATTCATTCTGCTCAATATCAGCTTTAAGTCATCCTTTTCAATTTAAATATTTCCCCTTTAATCCTGTTTTTTGTTTTGTTTTCTGTTGTTTTTAAAAAGGGGTTTCAGCTGTTGGGAACCTGAGGTTGATTAGCTTTGAGGCTTCGTAGGGCTCTTCTTGCTGCTGCGGATTTGGCAATCCTGTAACTTCGGCCAACACCTTTAAATTTCCCCTTTCCTACTACTTCCACGGTGACTCTGACCTTCCCATCGTAAGTTCTTTCAGCTGGGCTGTAAAAAATCCAAACAGCTTGAATTAGAAGTCACAATTATTTATTATTATCGTCAGTCGGCATTTCGTATGCACTCTCAGGCCGAGAGTCCCATGGACGAGCTGACGCGGCACAAAGGAAACGTGCGTTAGGACTTACCACGTACCCCCGGCGGACAGGGCTGCCACAAAAACAAAACGAAAAAAGAGCAATCAGACGAAAAATGGAAATTGGATAATGGCATGCCCCGGTGTAAATATTTCCAGAATCATTAGTTTATGTTATCTTTGAGAACCTCGCCCCCTTGTTTTTAAGTAAGTAAATTTTTTTTCCACACACTTTCTCTTTTTCTTGCTTACCTAAATTTGGCAGTTTCTGGTTCCATTTCAAGCAGTTCTCGCACGGGGGAACGGGGCACATTTGCAGAAAACTTTTCTGTAGCCAAAATGAAAGAATAATGAGAATAATACCCTTGATGCATTTTTAAATTTTTTGTTTCTTTTGAAAAAGAGCCAACGATACCTATTAATGGCCTCATCATAGGGTAGTACACCTGCCAAACCATCTCCAGTGACATCCCACTATCCATATAAATGGCACCAGCAAGTGACTCAAAAATATCCCCCATGGCCTTTGGAACTTCAATATCTTCTTCTTTCTCTTCATCCTCCTCGGATCTCCTAAGCTATTTATAGAGAAAAGTGACATAAGCAATAAGGCCACTTCTTGGGCAGTCCACAGACCTGTGTTTCTTTTCTTAGAGATGACTTTTAACAACTGTAACAGTATCAACCCAAATTTATGGCATGCCCACTACATTTTAACAGGCTTTTCACAAACATCATTGTATGGGGGGAGGGGTAGCAGAAAAGAAAAATAATCCCCACCCCATTTACTATTCTGTACCTAGCAAAGAATAAAATTACTTATAATTAGAACAAAAACAGGCTTAACACAGAATTAGAAATAGCCAATAAATGTATGAAAAAGCCTTTTCAAGTTCACTTGTAATCAAAGAGCTGCACACTGAACAGGCGTCCCCTTAGCAGCTTGGCAAAGATTAAACAGAACTCTCATGAGGACAGTGCTGGCAAGGGTGCACACTGCTTTGGGAGTAGAAATTGCTACTTCCATAGCAGGGAAATTCTTTCTGGAAAATTTTTCTCTCTCAGCTCCCTTTTCATTAAACCACTTAATAATGTTCACTATAATAGAGAACCTTACATAGTATATTCAAATTAATAAAATAAAACCTTAACATATGTATCAAAAGACTTCTTAAAGTTCATAATTCTTTGATGTAGCAATTCTCTAAGAATTTACCTTAAAAGGTAACTAGATGTATAAGAATATCTATCACATCCATATTTACTAAAAGTCGTAACAAAAAAATTACTTAACAAGCAGTCATAAAGGACCATAACCTAGCCTTCTATTGACTAGCATGTTACTACTAAAATCATAATGCTCATCAATACACTGAAAGTCAGCTGCAATATATATTAAGGGAAAAGAAGAGATACACGATATATAATTTCAATCTATATTTTATATGTTATGTCTATATATGTCAGCAATAATACATTTCAAAATATTAATATTGTTTATTTCTGAGGTAGCATAATGAGGCAACTCAATTTTCTTTTATTTATATTTTCTAATTTTTTTCAAACAAATTTTTTGTGAAAGAGAAATAAAAGAGGAAAATGTTAATTTCTAAATAAATTATTTGGCCACATAAAGTTCTAATATTTATAATGCCGACAACTAGAAAAACAAGATGCTTCCTGTTCACATCCATGATTTTGAGATAGAAAGGCGCTGAGAACTCTCCTTTTACAGCTGCAGAAACTGAGGTCCAGAAAGAGACTTCCTTAAGATCAAGTATTAAGTTAGAAAAGCAAGGCCGTGACACTTTCAGTAAGTACTTGTAACTTCTATATACATGTTTAAACAAAGGGAAGTAAAAGATAGAACAAAAACTAACAGAACCAGCATGTCCCCCGGCATCAAAAAAGAACTTAAATCTAATTTTAGCGAATTCCTCAACTTTAGAGCTTAAGTATTTCTAAAGAACAGGAGCAGAAATGACACGGGGACCTGTACGAGACAGTGCCTCTCGTCTTGCTCTGGCTGCGCTCTGCTGTCGTGCACTGTGGGCTCGGGCAGGAAAGCCCACGTGGGGCGGAGGAGCCCAGCCCGCTGACTTCCCTGCAGCACACATCTGTGCAGTGGCAGGGCTCCACCCTTGCCCTATGGCTCAACTGTAAGACCTAGACTCATATTTTTTCTCACAAAAAGCCCAAGAAATTCAGTGCTCCCCACCAACGGTTTGGAGCAATTAAAAAAAGAAGGTACAAATTAAATGAAGAACAATTAAAACAGCTATAGAGTTAAGAATAAATCCACTGACTTCATAAGAAATCTATACAAATAAGAAAAAGAAGGGAATTAGAATGGGAAGAGTAAGAAGCATGAGTGCTCTCGTGGGCCCACAGGTATAGATGAATGCTACTGAGGGTCAGAGGAGTCTGACGCAATCTGAGCAGTATTCTTTCCTCCCCAAACTCAAAACAGTTCACTGTGTACACACATCAGGATTAGGTCCATCACCAAGGAACCTTTGGCTGAACTTATAGTAGATGCCTCCTGAATTCCAATGGCTAAAAAATTTAGAAGTTTGGTTACAACATGAGATTTTCCCACTTCAAGTAAAGCAGAATGTACATTTGTGTACTTACCTGAGATATTAGCAAATATTTCTGATCCATTTTAAAAAGAAAGAAAAACAGAATAAACCACACTGAGCTTTTACTAGGGTTAAGTCTACTTTGGGGGAAGGGGAGGAGGTGCACAGCTTTGGCATGCCTACACACTGGAAGCCCTAAAGAAGGCTCGGGAACCAGGAAACGACTGACAACCCCGGTTCCTCCACCTCACCTGAGTAACTGCACGGTTCATGGTGTGGGCAGTCGAGTTACCTAACACTGCAAGGGACTCTCAGTTCTCCCAAGAACACAGCATGCAGACACCATGGCCCTGGCCCTCAGCCGTCCCTCTGGACAGCAATGATGTCAGAACTCAAATGACTGAGACTCCTGTTTGGATGACTTTCTTCAACACTGAATTTGACATATTTTAAATAGCGCTAACCTCAGAATCCATCCCTTGCATCTCATTCTTCTCCAGTTGAAACTGCACAAAGTCGTCAATGACGTGGAAGAGCTCAGGAGAAACAGCTTTAAAGTACTTGTGGTAGTCATACTTCACAGCCAGTGACGCGAAGATGGTGTTGTTGACCAGAGCAGAGCGCAGGTCAGTCAGGACCCCTGGGGAGTGCTGCCGTGGGTCTTCATAAAGGTGCTTGGTTATGAGGTAGTCCAAAATTGCATCTCCCAGGAATTCTAAGCGCTGGTAACAATCTGTGCAAGGATCCAGAGCGGAATCATCAGCCTGTGCAACGACATTTCCACTCTCTCCACATACACCACTGTTGTGAAGGGCTGATCTCCAGACCCATTTCAAAGACTTCTGTTTAGGATCATTTTCAGGCATCTTCCTCAATGAGAAAATTACTTGACATATTACTTGACAAATTAGCATGACATATCATGCTAAAGCCTCTGGAAATTAAATTTTAATGACAGTTTAAAGCAAATTTCTTATATATATATAAATTGGGGTCATAAAGTTTTCAAATGGCCAAAAGATAATGCTGTTAAGAAAAATGCCATCTGCCAGGTCACATCACTATATGGCCTCCTTCTCCCTCTGGCACTGGGCGTCACTCTCCAGTCTCCACCACACATTGCCACTTCAGTAAGACCAGACTCGA
The DNA here is from genome assembly GCA_004027185.1 of Glis glis. Taxonomy (NCBI): domain Eukaryota; kingdom Metazoa; phylum Chordata; class Mammalia; order Rodentia; family Gliridae; genus Glis; species Glis glis. The sequence goes on from PVJS01002048.1 coordinate 46,432, forward strand.
CACACACGCCTCCCACGCAGGACACTCCCCTGTCCCCACTGCACAGGGTCTCGCCCACACTCTGGAACGTGTGGATGAGTGACACCACTCCTCGCCACTTGTGGGTTACATGTGTAAAACGGGATCACAGGAAAAGAAGAGCCTCTTCTCAACTTGAACTAGAAATGCTGACTGACCCGAAGCAAGAGACTGAGCAAGAAGAGCTGTGGGAGTGAGCAGAGACCTCAGGCAAAAATGGCTGTCTGTCAAAAAGTAAAGTTACCAATGCTAACCAACAGTTCAATTTTCTCAAACTGACTAAAAGAACCCACTCATCTGAGGAAACTGAGGCAGAGAGATGAAGTGATTTGTTTCAGAATACTCAGTGAGTTAAGAAGCAAGGGCTGAGACAGGCCAGAACCCAGGCCCCATGACTCCGGTAAAGTGTGGAAAGTCACGCACCATTTCTTCTCCTTAAAGAAAATCAGGCTCTACTTACACCACTCTCGAAAGTCTAGAGCCAGAAATTTTCACTTTCTGGTTTTATACTTTGCAGGTCAGCTTACTCTACATTGTTTTTATTACACACACTATAAACTTTATACTTTGATATTCTGGATTCAAGCACCAACTATTCTCATACAGAAAACAAAATATAAATTTTATCTGTTTTCCAGGCTGAAGCTGGTTTTGGTTTGGGGGACTTAGTGTCCTTTCTTCTCTTATGGATTAGGAGCCTGTTAAATAAAGGAGAAAAATACAGAGCACAATGAAAAGTAGAAGACGACAGCAGAGTTAGCTCAAGGGCAATGAAACCCTCCTGTGAAGCAGTTAATCTTTCCAGCTTTAAATTTAAAAAGACCCCAAGAAAGGGGCATTTTTGTCTAGGAAGAACAGTAGAGAGATGTGGAAATATATCCAGAATAAGTAAATAAATAACCCAAAGCAGCACTAAACAGGCATCAAAAAGGTACCTGAGTAGGATAAGGTAGGAAAATGCAGCAAAACACTAAGGCTCATATTTCTCTATGCAGCATATAAACGACATCGAGGAGAGTATAGAAGATTGCTATACTCCCAGCTGAAGTTACAAAGCAGTTCTTGCTCCCCAAAAGATAAGAAAAGTAGAGAATTCTTTTGCTTTCTCCCCCGACCATGCACGTTAAGCACTTAGACTGTACATACATAATCACTTCTTACAAGGCCCAAACAATGTGATCAATGCAAAGTCCTGTTCAGGGACAGGAGTGCAGCCCAGGCTCCTTACCAGTAATAGTGTTGTAGTGGTAGGAGGCATGTGTAAAAGCCTGCAGAAGGTAAGCCTTATTCTTGAATCTGTAGTTGATTTTCTTCTCAAAATTTTCAAACCCCGATATAAGGTGATTCAGGGTTTTATCTGCATCTGGATGGTCGAACATACACCTCGGCGGGATCTTCAAACAGCCATATTCCAAGTCCTTCCACACAGAAGTGCGTGAGCCGGCCGCAGCAGCGGCACAGCTCCCTGAAAGGCTCTTTTGTTGGCTGCTGAAATTCTCCCAAGCAGGGCACAGGGCCTTTTCCCGACCAGTCCTTTTAATTACCGGGAGCACCTTCAGCCCCAGCGAACACAGGAAAAGCTGAGCAGCCCTCTCACCGCAGCTGGTTAAATAGCAGCCCAGCAGGGCTTCCACACAGTCGGCTATGCTCTTGTCAGCAATGCACTGCTCGGTGTGCAGATCGTAAGAAATGGACTGTTTGCCCGTGTCAACGCCGCAGTTTTCTTCTGATGGATTCCAGAACCCCACCACAAAGTCATCCTCTTCAACAGCCTTGCTGGGATCCAGATAGCACATTGCATCCCAAGAGCTGTAGTCGAAATCCTCCAAGTCTGATGAAAATGGCACACTACCTACAGAGGACTTTTTGGGCATTTTCCATTCATATGCAGAATCAGTGGTTGAAAAAGGAGAAAGAGAAATTTTCTTTACAAAAGCTCCCGATCCCATTAACATGTTATCTATAAATTTGATATGTTCCTGATCATACTCCAGGAAGTCATCTTCGTACTCAGCTTCCTCCTTTGGAGCTCTCCACATCAGATCCTCCTCCTCCTCTTCCTCCTCCTCCTCATAGTCGTCGTCCAGTTTGCCATTAGCCAACATGCAGTCTTTTGTCTGAAACAGGGGAATGGGGAAGGAGGGAGACATAGCTGCTGTTTTTAAAAGGGTTTGAAACTCAATAAAAGCGAGGGTTATGGATAATTTCAAATGACAACCACAAATACTAAAAGGCAACTTTAAAATCATGGCCATTTGTTTTCAATTAACATAAAATAAGTTATTTAATCATATAAACAAAGTAAAACATGTTCTTTGAATGTTCATTTTCTAAGTTATAAAATGACCTTTATCCAGTATAAAGCTTTAAGTTAAGGATTTTGAACATGGATATAAAGTTAAAATTAATGTCCACAATGCAAAACTTCAACTAAGAAGCCTGACCCTGGCAGGACACACAATGACGGCTCTCATACACGCTGATCACAGAGCGCTGCCATTCGGCTGACAAAGTTTGAAATCATGGTGACCTGATTTTCAAAGACTTTCAAATTAATGAAATAAAATTCCAGATGTAGAAAAAGCCCCATCTCTTCAATTAAGTGAGAATATAACACAAAAACACATGAAATTATCTTTAAGATCTTATAATTCTAAAAATGTACAGTAGGGTTTTATAATACAGGTTTCTCTGTACTTCCACATGGATCTAAATTGCTTTATAAAAAATAAAATTGATCACTGAAGTAAGCTATAAATTTGAGAAATTACACTTTCCCCTCCACTCTGAGTTACAGTAATCAGGGTAACAGATTATAGCATAACTGACAAAAATAGAAGAAAATTTAGACTAACATGAAACACAACAATCCAATTTCTGTCAAAAGATCTTTGCTAATTCCAATTTCTTTGGCACAAGCTTATTTGTGAATGACAACCTTAATAATGGGTCAGGCTTTAGTAATGATGTAACCTTTTTGCAACTCTAAAAAGATGCCAATTTCCATTCCACAATAAAAAACAAAACAAACAAACAACAGTGACAACAAAAACCCACCATTTCACTTTGGGAGGGGGAGAGACATGAGGGCATGATTCTATTTTGATTATAACAACTTTCCAGAGTATTCTGACGCAACATTTTTAAACTGTCTGCCAAGGTTTTTTTTTTTTTGCGGTACTGGGGATTGAACCCAGGGGCATTCTACCTCTGAGCTACACCCCCAGCCTCACTTTTTCTTCTTTATTTTGAAACAGGGTCTCACTAAGTTGCGAAGACCCTTACTAAGTAGCTGAGGCTGGCCGCGAACCTGGATCCTCCTGTCTCAGCCTCCCAAGTACTGGGATTACAAGCGTGCACCACCACGCCTGGCACCAAACAGTTTTTAAATAGCACAATTTCCTTTTAAACCAGGCTCAAAAGAGACAAACACTATATTTGCTTGAAGAGAAATAATAGCAGAGATAAACCATACATCTGTAACTATACATGTTCCTTTTTTAATTAAAAAAATTGAAGAATAAGAAAATACACCAAAAAATAAAATCACAGTGGTAGATCTTAAGGAATTATTCCCTGTTAAAATCCCTATATTTTCCAAGGTAACACAAGATGTTTTTGACTATTGTTTGGTCCTTAAGGTCAAAATGCAATCTGAAAAATCAGACCAAAATTTTTAAATGAAAATAAATCCTTGTATTTCTTTAATAAGTTGCTCCCATAAGCTAAAATTGGTAGAACACAAAAAATAAAGGACTTGCCTTTATCACAAACAAACGGTGTGATCCTGGGCAATGTGCTTAAATGTCTCAGACTTTTCTTCTGCAAAATAGTGGTATTACCTACCTCACAAAGTGTTCTCCAAAAGTACTTCAAGACTTTTAAGAAAAAATATTAGTGTGAAACCCATTGCTCTGAGTCCAAATCACCTTCCTACTTGAGTCGCTGCCACGCACTCTTGCTAGAGGCACCTATGTACAAAGGTGTCACCTGCACCTATGTGTGGAGGGGCAGGAGCGAGATGGGAGAACAAAACAAAAGCAGGCGTGGCGCCACCACAGTGCCAGGACTGGCTTCAGTGCACCTAGGCCACTCAGTCAAAGTCTCAACAGTGTTTCTAATGTGCTCCAGAATCAAGTGCCAAGTTATCAGAAACATTAAGGAAAATTAGAACTTCGTGTTGTAGCTTTTAAAAATAAAAATAAAACTGACACGCCAGAGCCACCTTTATGCTACATTTTTTAAAGAGCCAAACATCTTATGAAACAGTATTCATCAAGAGCGACAGCTGTTATTGGAATGTTCTTCAGAGCAATGCAATACTTTCCTAAAGCTCAAAATCTACACATTTCCTACTAAGGTTCTGTAGATTTCTAAATTAATAACAAACGTAATTTTCTGCATTAAAATATTCTTAATGCTTTTCTAGATAAGTCCCACTTCTGTAGTAAATCAAATACTATAACAGTGAAAAATATACTCAAGGAACAGGTAAGCAGAATAGTCACAGAGCATGCTACCTATACTTAAGCCATATCTAGGATATACAGGTCAGAAAGACATAAGAAATGTTAGAAAATACAACCTATGAAAGAAACAGTGTCAACAAAGTAACACGAGCCAATTTATCATTAATGCACAATAAACCTAAGAAACAAAGCTGCCTGAAAGATAGTCTGTGACTTGAAGAGGAGCCAGTGCTCTCCCAGCCACCCGCTGGACAGCTGCTAGCACGGTGCAGAGGCCCCAGCTGCCCTCTGGTGGCCTTCGAGACATGACAAAGGCAGCAGCCGATGGCGACAGGCAGAGTCTTCTTCAATCATTTCCAGAAGACAACCTTTATGTATGATATATACAGTTCAAACGAGGAGGAATAGTTCTGAGGAAACCCTGAGCTACAAAACCTAGATTTTATTGAAATTATTTTAGACACAACAGCCTAGAGACCACAAGTCACTGAAAAGTCATTTCTTTGACAAAATAAATTATAATACAAAATAGTTGAGTGAAACAGGGCTTTTGTTTTTTTTAAAGGTAAAATATAACAAAATCTTTTGCTTTTAGGAAAGGAAGATAAACTGTCATCCATCAAAATTACACTATTTTAAAATTCACAAAAAAGACAGTCTATTTAAAAGAACCTATATATCAAATATCTATTATAAGCATATCATGGAAAGGAAACAAAAAATAAGAACAAAATTCTCCAGCTCACCAAAAACTAAATACCTCGTTACCAAAAACTTACCATTTCATCCTTTTCCCATTTATCTGTGTTACTTTTGTCTTGATTTACTACATAACCAGGAGGAAGCCAATTCACAGGGGGATCAAATATTGACACCACCATGCGGCTGGGCAGTCCCTTCTTTTTGCCAAGGCGATATAGATTACAGTTGCTGACCTTTAGCAGAAAAGATTCATAAAACATTTATCCATAAAGATCACTGCTGGAAATCATACTAAGGCATATTAACAAATTCTAAGCTAAATGTTTTTCCTGTTCCTATAACTGGTCACCAATTATAAGGGTTAAGACTGTTTTCTATTTAGGATAGGAAAAGAATTTTAAATTCCCAAGTATTCTATATCCTTTAGTGTAGTTTGATAACTGTTTCCTTTTTTAAAAAATTTTGTTGGTACATTGTAAGTATATATGACAGTGAGATTCACAGTGATATATTCATATATGCATATAACATTATTTGGTCTATTTCCTTCCCCATAACTCCCCTTTCTAGATAAATATTTCTGATAATAAAATATAGTCCACAAATATTTAATAATATAAAATGCAAATTCCTTTTGAATGAGTCAAAAGATACAGTTTAATTTCAAGGTTTTGAAAACACTACACAACTTGATATAAAATGCAAATTGCTGATTGGAACTATCAGAGTAGAAAAGGATCCATATAAAAATCAAGATGTCACAATATTCTCAATGAAATAAGGGGGAAAATGCCACCAACTCTAGTTACAAAGTGAAAACTGGCAGAGCACAGACATAAAACAATTTTATATTCCTAGAACCTGAGCCACAAATGTGACTTCAACTGTAACATTGCCTCAATTATTGTTTCTTTGTTTTGTGTGGTATTCCAAGACATTTTTGTTGAATCGTTTTAAAACAGAGCAAAAGGTAATGAAGAACATTTGTTTATTCACATCAATGACATTATTGTCCACCCTCTGCTCTATTTACTTTTCCTAATGTCTACCTTCTCCCTAATTTGCTTAAATCACTGCATTTCTGTCTAGTTTTCACATGGAGACTAGGGTCTCAAACTGTCAATCTCATTTCCATTTTCTGAGAAGTTGTCACTGAAGTACTTTGGGAGCCCTTTTCCCTGTAACGCAACTGCTGCTCAGCAAGCACCCACCCGTGAAAGCACTGGCCAGACGGCCCTGTGTGAACTAGCCAGAGGGACAGGGAGCAGTCCTCACAAAATGCACAGGCTGACAGGGGAAGGGGTCTGACCAGGACCACTGCTGTGCCCCCAACGCCTTCCCGGGACACTGCCTCAAGTGGGGCCAGCTCAAATGCTAGTTTCCCTTTCCAGAGGATGAGACTAAAGCTGCACAAGAGGAGGAGGTGCCATGAGGACTCAAAGGAAGGGAAAGCACGCTCAAAGGCATCGACTAAGAAGGAACTAATGAAGGACTCAAGTATGAGGCGACATTTGGGACAGGCAGAATCCATCAGGTGGCAATGGGGGAGAGTACGCTGCGGGAAGGAATGAGGCCAACAAAGGGCCAGGGCTAGGCAGTGAGCACCCAGGGTCCCTGGGCCAGGCTCACCCTTGGGAGCCGCTGACTGCCTGCACACCAGGCTGAGGGAGTGACAGTTAGTGCAGCAGAAAATGAGGAGTTGAGGGCTCTGAGCAGATGAATGGACCAATTCTGCAGTAAAATAATCCTGTCCTGACTTAATAAAGCACACTATCGCTTACCTCACATTCATTCTTGGCCTTGTGCATTTTCTTCCTGCACCCACTCCTTGGAAATCTCATTCAACCTCAGAGCTTCAACTACCATTCTTACAGAGCCCACTCTCCAAAACCATGAGTCCTAAATTCCCAATTACCTCAGCATTTCACAAGACATTTCCACTTCCTATTCCAGTCTAAAACCCCCAAACCTCACCAAATTCCCATTTCTACCACTACCGCTGCCACTGCCCCCAACTGCCCAGCTTATAGGGCTGTTACCAGGGAATGACCAGCCCGTCTCAGGCTCATCAGGGAAGCAGAAGACAGGAGGCAGCGTGGTAGCCTCTAGTCTCAGTCACACTCCCACCTGTCCTGAACCAGCAGGATGACGTTACCTACATTAATCATACTCTCTAGGCACAAGTTTCCTCATCTGAAAATGGGGACATGTTGGCTGCCTCTCAGAGGCTTCCAGAGATTAAACGAGATAATATTTGTAAAATGCTCAGTGTAGTGCCTGGCATTAGATAATACCAGGAGCAGGTCAGTGTGATAGTGAAAGGCAAGGCCCCCAAAGACAGACTGACTGGGCTCAATCTCACTCTGCCCCTTGTCATGCGACCTTGGGCAAGTCAACCTCTCCTGCCTCACTAGTTCTTATCTATAAAAATGAGAATAATAAAAGAATACATCTCTCCTCATTATAATAAGGATTAAATCAGGCAATATGATTGTATGTGTCTATTTCTGTCTACCTATCTTTCTAGCTATAGTAACTAGAGTAGGGTCTGGTAGAGTAAGTGGTTCATGTTAGCTAAAATTATTATTCCTTCTGAAATTATCCCTCACCTCAGCCTCTTCCTCACTCCAGAAATCTAATTCTATTCCATTTTGTGCTTTTGTTTTAGTTTGGTTTTGCTTATCAACCTATAGTACATTCTACCAGATTAGTCATTTTAAAAATGATCACCTTATTAACAGAAAGTCCCTTGCTCAGACTACACGCAAACTCCTTAGGCTAGCATCGAAGGCCTCCACCATACAGCTCACCCCTCTGCCTTTCCAAGTCTTTCCCCAGCTACTTCCACACTTCTGAGTGTAACCAGCTTTATCCACTGAGGGCAACACGCTGTGCCATTGGTTCATTTTGATTATACACTGAAACTTAGCTCTTCCTTTAATGCCTTCCCTGACTCACAGGTGACAGCCCTTCCGAGTGCTGAGGGTAATTAGCAACTTTGTAAGTTATTTATCAAGGAGGTTCATGTTGCCTTGTACCACCTCTTTTATCATCACTTAAATATTTTACCTCAATTACTTTTCTTCTATACTAACCTTAAGAACATGCCTTTTCTTGGGGCTCGCAAGCAATTACTCAGAACTCTGGCCTCACTCTTCACACTGGAGAGGAACTGAGCTCTGTGAAGCCTGTTCCTCTTCTCCTTGCTCCACTCCCTGGAGCCCTGAAGAAGAGCTCCTCCAGGAAAGTCTCACTCATGTGGGCTCACCTGTTGGCTAAGACGCTCCCTCCTAGGTTAAAGCATGAGCCCCCTGCACGGTCATGCTGCCTGTTTCTTTCTGTCTTCCTCAGGATCTAGGACAGACACTTGCACGAACAGGTTTATTTGAACTGAACTTCTGTCAATAAACAAGGCACACAAGCCCTAAGCCGACCCCTAAACCCGAGTGTGTCATCAGCATAAAGTACTCATGTGAGTCACCTGCTGCATGGGACAAATGGGCCTCAGCTGGCCCGCGCGCAACAATGGAGCAGCTGCACCTGGCCGGTGGAGCAATGTCTGTGGGTGACACTTGCCCATCCTCTGAGGCTACCCAACACTTCAAACCACTCGCAGGCACAATGAAGGATCAACTGCTTAAATTAAGAAACTGGTATCTTACCTTTTTGCTTCTCATATATGAAAGGCGACCCTCATGAGCATCAGGGTAAGTGCAAAATAGATACGTGGTGATGGCATGCTTTAAAAAGGAGTCACCAAGCATTTCAAGCCGCTCCAGGTTAAACCCATCGCTAGCATTTGACAGAGTCAAAGCCTGAAGAATCAGTCCAGGATTGGGGCCGAGAGTCCTCGAGGAGTACCCAACAGAAGGGCTCTGCTCAGAATCCATCCTGTCCTTGAGCGCTTTAACGGCATCTGTCGTACCAGGCATCGCAGCCATCACGGGACTTTCATCTGAGGTAGATTTGTTAGCATTTCCATCAAGGTATTTATTACTCAGTAGAGTACATTCATCGCTGGGCTTGGGCTGGTTCTCATAATTGTATAAATTCTGAATGGGATATGAGGTAGTTGGTTGTACAGGTATTTCCTGCTTGTAATAATTCAGCTGATTTCCTTGGCAAAAGTCTCTGTTAGCTAAATCATAACTGCCATTGGCAAGATTTTTATTGTAAGAAAGACCATTAATTGCTGTAAGATCTGTTGAAACCTCAATTTGGAGCTTACCAGGTGACTCGCTGAGTAACGTTCTGCAGTTCACAGACATTTGGTCATGATTTTCTAAGGAGGTTCTATTAGCACCTTGATGTGCAGCATTTTCAGGGACTACAATTGTGCTGTGCTTACAGTAATTTTCATTTTCAGCCGAAGAGGAGTTAGAAATTGAGATGAAAGATTTGCTGTCGATAGATTTTTTCCACCCAAAGTCTAAGTTAGGGTATCTGCAAAGACATTTTCATAACTTCATCAGATCCCCAAAAGGGCTAGACTCAAAGCAGCAACAACTTGAACTTAAAGATAAAGAAAGAATGCTATAAAAATACTCCTACTATTAGAAAAGAAACAAGTTTCCAAGACAGAAATCAACATTATTTGGAATTCTCACAGGTCAACTATGAAGTGGGACATGGCTTATTTATCTACGGTTTTACTTCGTGCCTGAGAGCGCAGGGTGGTGACTGAGAAGATCCTGCAGCTTGGAGGTGGCCTGCGGCACCCAGCAGCCACAGACATCATGCGTGGAACCGCAGTCTCTCTGATTAACTAGGTGAAAAACTTTGGGCAACTTATAAAATTTCCCTGTGCATCAGCTTCTATACTTGGAAATGCAGTTAATAATTCCTGCCTCACAGGAATGTCCTAAACATTAAATGAGCTAACAGAGCCTACATCATTTAAACTAGTGTTTAGCACTATAACAGATATTCAATAAATCTGTTATTAGTAACATAATATTTTAAAGTCTTTTCAATCCCTGGACCCTTTTGGCCTGTCTACTAGATAATGAAAATTAATTTGAGAGGTTAAAGCAACATTTTCTTTAGAATGCAGAGACTGTATTAATGGGAAGAAGAAAATGATGACAAAGAATAGACTAAGGTAACTGCTTTTTAATATACATCTGGTAGTTTTTTTTGTAGTACTGGGGATTGAATCCAGGGGTATTCTATCTCCAAGCTACACCCCCAGCCCTATCTTTTATTCTTTATTTTGAAACAGGGTCTCACTAAGTTGCAGAGGGCCTCATTAAGTAGCTGAGGCTGGCCGTGAACTTGCGATCCTCCTGTCTCAGTCTCCCAAGTACTGGGATTACAAGCGTGCACCACCACACCCGGCTACACATCTAGTTTTTTAAAAGAAGCAGTCTTTACTGTTTTTACTCCCTTCAATGTCACACTGAAGAATGATTATTTCTGCCTTAGAAGCTGGCCTCCCTCTGTAACTTGACAAGATCAGAGGGCTCAACGACCCAAAGTGCAGATTTTCACTTAGGAGTCAAACAATGCATTTTTTTCATGTATGAGACATCTACATTTTCCTTTTAAGTAATATTTTTATATAAAATTAAAACTTTAGATTAATTCCACAGGATTAAGTTGCAATAGGATTTCATGACGCATGTTCTTTCTAGCCAACAGCACAAGCATACCTAAAATCTGCAGGAAGTGATCTGACTCCTACGCCAGCATCACTGGCTGTCTGGGCTCTTAGTTCCTCTGCAGTCAAAAGGCAGTGAAGGCGATAAAGTATGCTGGGGAGACAAACTGCTTTTCTCCACAGTGATGCTGGAATTGGGTGGATAGCACAGAGTTCTGGAACCAGTATCTTTTGAGTAAGGAAAGAAGTGGATAGATAAATATAAAGCACATACACATACACATACACATAAATTACAGACAAAAACTAAAGACCAATTTCACTAATAAAGATGAAAATCATAAATGCTACTAGTAAAATCTAATTTTAAAAATGTTTTAAAAAATAATATTAGCCGGGCGTGGTGGCACATGCTTGTAATCCCAGTACTTTGGGAGGCGGAGACCGGAGGATCCGGGTTCACGGCCAGCCTCAGCTCGTGCACGTGCGCGCTCTCTCTCCCTGTCTGTCTCTCTCTCTCTCTCTCTCTCTCTCTCTCTCTCTCAATCTCTCTCCTTAGTGAGGCCCTCTGCAACTTCGTGAGACCCAGTTTCAAAATAAAGTATAAAAAAAAAATAGATCCGGGGGCGTAGCGCGGAGGTAGAATGCCCTTGCGTTCAATCCCCGGTACAGCAAAAAAAAAAATAATAATAATAATATTTTAAGTCCAATTGGGATTTAGCTGAGAACTTAAGAGGATAATTTTGTGATATAATTACATCAAAGGACTAAGGATAAAAGCAAACACTCAATACTTACAAAGAGGGCATTCAAATAAAATTCAATACTAAATATGGTTTAAAGTAAAACAAAATCTAAAGATTAGGTGACTTTCTAAAACTTGGCGAATCACTCAGTTAACTTGGTAATATGAAATTGAAACTTAACTTTACAAACAGTAAGTTATACTAGCTACAATTACCTGTTTATTCTGCAGACTTTCCCATTTCGCTTTCCTCTTCTCAGCACTGCTTAGAGGAAGAGCTTTCCCCTTTTGATTCAAATGTCGAGGTGTCAAAAGATTAAGTCTATAAAAATTTGAAAACAATTTTATCAAACAGACAAAAAGAAGTACATTCTCACAGTGGTTTCCAACCTTGGTGTTCCTACAAATCACCTGAAGAGCTCACTTAAACTGCAGGTTCCTAAACTACTCCCTGGCAAGTCTCTGTTCCAAGGCTCTCCACGGGGAGGCAGGGGCACCGTGAACCTGCATGTGGCCCTGACCTACAAACAGCAAGCCTCCAGTGCAGTCCACATGTCATCTCTGAAGCTCTTACCTGGAAGATGTGTGGTCCACATCCAGCAGCGGCTGATTGAGATTGGTCAGGTCAAGGTTATACTTTGTTTTATAATATTCTGCAAAAGTTTCATACTCAGGGGAAGGAAATTTACTGAGTGGGGTAAGATCAGTGTACACATCAGCTACATAAAATCGATGAGGCTGATCAAAATTGCGGTATCTAAAAAAGAAAAACAATCAGTTGTTTTTTCATTTAAATCAATTATTCTCAAAGTGCAGCTGTTTTAATATGATTTTAGTATGATTATGAATTCAAAAGGTTAAGGATATATTTCAAGTGAACATTACACAATAAGAACTCCATTTTTATCAAGTAAAAAACTGATTCTCCATTCTCCTCTACTTTATTATTTTTCTAGATATCTATACTTTGATAATAATAAGTGCTAAATGGTACCTTCAAATATCTATTTCATCAATATAAACAAAAGAGAAAACTCACAATATCCGAACAACTAAGTGAATACTTTGTACATTACTAATGCTACATGGGAGATACTTGCCTCATAAAATATCTTACTATGTTACCTATGATAATGAGAGTCTAGTGATAGTCTATTTTAAATTAGCATTTAAAATAAGCCTATGAGGTGACCCCCAAAAAAGGAAAAGAAAAAAAAGAAAAATCAAAGAAAGATTGAATTACAGACAGTATTCCAATTCTTTGAAAATGCCTGTAAAATGCCTTCACTCTCTAAATTTTTACAAAATAAGAGAAAAATAATTATTATATACATTATTCCCTGTAGAAATTTTAAGAAGCAATATTATTGTTTATGATCAAACTATAAAACTTTGGGGATCAGAAGAATGGAGGTCTTAGGAAGAAAGACTATCAACATTATTTAGATGGTCTGACCTTTACAAAGTACCCTTCACCTACAGTGTTTTCCGTTTTGCTTTTTGAGCACGTAATCCAGAGAAAACAGGCCCACCACAAAGATGCCCGCAGCTTCCATTAGTACCATCAACGCTAAGGCCACAGCCTACTTACACTCCCAGTGAACAATCACACCTTTTAAAACAATCACCACCACTTTCCTTCCCACTTAAATACCAACCTTGGAATGATGACTGCATCTTGGTAATCTTCTAATTTAAAAACAAAGGGTGTCTCTTTTGAATACTTTGTACTGGGAATGCCTATGCGAGCTTCAGATTTCTCAATATCTTCCATGAATTTAAAGTCAATGTCCAAAGTGCTGGAGTCATTCACTTAGGGAAGAAAAGGACTGTTCAGTTTGTTAAAATATAGTACAGATAAGATTCTTACTTAACCTATGTACTAACGTATGTGTCTAATTTACAGTTATCAAAGTAAGAGATTTTTGTAGTATATACGATGAAGTAATTATCAAGCAAAACTTTCATTTTGTAGCTCCTATGAATGAACACTTTAAAGTCTGGGTCCTTCTTACCAACATTAAGAGGTAGAACACAGTATGCTGAATCAGCGTCTGTAGGTTTAAATTCTAGTGCAGGTTTTTCAAGCCGAAGAATATGTGAGAAAATATACTGGTGAAGTCTTGTGATCAACTCGAGCATTTGTAGAGACAAGGTGAATCCAGACTTCTTCAACTCAATGGATATGGTGACCTCTCCAGAGCGTGTGTACACAGGGAAGTGTGGAATCTGAGCAAAAAAAAAAACACCTCTCAAAGTCAAAGTCAACAGGTATTTTATTCTATTATAGTTAACTTCAGAAGTGAATGATGTTTCTACCATGGGAATAGATCTTTAAATATTAAACATACTGAGGTAACAAAGGCACTTACTACTAAATAGTTTTATTTTTTCCTTTTCCTTTAAAAACAATGACAAAAAGCAAAAACCAAGACATTTTAAGCAGCGACAGTGTTATGGAGAGCCTACCTGAGGTATGGGTTTGGCTGTCAGTATCCCAAAGCATCTTGTGGTGTCTTCAGGGGGATAGAGCTTTCGCCTTCTGAAGTTGAGTTCATCGGGTAATGGAGTAGTTAGGACCATTCCTATCACATACAGGTAACAGGGCTGATCGGGTTTGGGATAACTATCCCTCAAACACTCTGGAATCTTCAGTTGGAAAGAAAAATTAAGCATCATGCTCAAGTATAAATCTATTCTAGATATTGGCAAGAAAGAAATTTATTCTTAGCTGTACTAAAAGTTGATTTAAAAAAAGCTAAGAAAATTCTTAGCAAACAAGACCTCCTGATTACTTAACTCTGCAGGGAAGTCAGCATTTTGCATGTCTGGGTGGCATAGTGGCCCAAATTCACCTTCGTTACACTGCACTGTTTACTACAGCTGTAGCTAATACCAAAATTATAACATAATCAAATACAGCACAGTCTTTTAAAAATACGATTCACTTGACTTATTTATTTGGACTGGAAAACTCTTTTCTCCCTTAGGCCTTTAAAGTATTTACTCACTGTAGAATATCAGAAAATAAACGTAGGCAAATTTTTTAAAAATCACATATAATCCTATCACTTGAAGATAACCTTCAATAATATTTTGATATACTGTATAATTCCTTAAACTTTTTTCTATGTAAAAAAGTATGTTAATATATACACATTCATTTTTCAATACAAATGGAATCACACAACACACTGGTGTGTGTGTGTCTGTATGTGTAAAATAATCTGATTTTATCCCCCATTACTACAATGATAATATCTTTCACTGAATCAGCAGCAGCATCATTTTTAATGGCTATCTCATTACGTGAGTGAGCTATAATTAAGTTATCTCAAATTGTTTCTAAGCTTTTAATATGAATACAGCCCTACAGATTAGGGTCTTGCAGTTTCTCAGACCCAATGACAAATCATTGCATCTATAGTTAAAAGGTACAGAAATGCTAGCTAGGCAATAGCAGACAAACAGATTATATAAAACATATCCTTTAGTTAAAAAGGACACAAGGCAGTATTATGTTTCTTATTGATGGTGTTTATCAATTGAAACTAGTCCAGTAGGAGAACTGGGTATGAGAAACAAGCATTTCACAAAAATGGGTAACAATCATGATTAAAAAAAAACAGTAAATATGAGATTTTGAATCTTGAAAATGCTTAGCTGGCTATAAAAATTTTTAAAGTGAAATTCTGTAAAAACTGCAAAAACAAAATAAAAGAACCATACATTTAGACTAAGATGAAAATACAAAATGAAGTTTTGCTTTTGTTTGGAGTTCTTATGAAGTGAAATATTAACAAATATTTTAAAAATAAATACTTTGGCCAATTCTGGCTATAACTAGAAGTTAGACTCAGATGTTTTAATATGTAAATCCTGCTAGGATGTCACAGACCAAGCTACACATATTCCACTGAAATAACCTTTTCCACTCCCAGTATCCCACGCTCAAACTCCTGGCCGATACCTGAGCTTCTACCTTCCTGTGCACCCAGCGTCTGGAGAGAGCATCTTTCCCTTGCCTGTCCTATCATACAAACCTCCTTTTGTCTTATGCCAATGGCAACTAAGGCAGGACTCATACCACTAAAATAAATGAAACAAAGAATGTCTCTTTATTTTATTTATTTATTTATTTATTGCGGTACTGGGAATGGAACCCAGGGGCATTCTACCTCCGAGCTACGCCCCCAGCCCGATTTTTTATTCTTTATTTTGAAACAGGGTCTAAGTTGCAGAGGGCCTAAGTAGCCAAGGCTAGCCGCAAACCCGGATCCTCCTGTCTCTGCCTCCCAAGTACTGGGATTTACAAGCATGCGCCACCTCGCCCAGCCAAGAATGTCTCTTTAAATGAAATAATTCTGGGTAGAATCTGATTGATGAGTCCAAAAATTATTATGAAGAAAAAGGAAAATCACAAAACCAAAAAACAAGCATGTTCTAAGTAAAAGTAAAGAAACTAATCTGAGAGAAGTTGTGAACTGGAAAAATGAGCTGAGATCTACAAAGTGAGCCAAATTACAAGGATGTGGAAAAACAACCAGCAGAGGAATTTAGATTTGATAGAGAAGGAAATGAAGTGAGAAAGGCTAGATTTGTATTCAGTCCTAACCAATACTAACTGCTTTTGGGTAGCACTGCCTTCGTTTTGTGGAACCTGGTCTTCCTGGAACACTGGTCTCTTCTTCATCATGTAAATCAAGCTCTTCTTCATATTTAACAGTCTCTTTCCCAACTGGCATCAAATGTTCATCCAGTTCACCTGAGCAATTTAAAAAGAGAATTAACGTAAACAAGCTAGATTTTCCCTCTCTAATTAGTCAATAATCTAGAACAGCACTATGTTAGGAAGAAAGTGGACAAGTAATGAAAACTAAAGTACCTTTGCTTTTAACAATGTAAAAGTAACCAGATGTGGAACTTCAGGCAAAGTCTATTCTGGCATTCATATGTTCAACGAGCAGGACTGCAAATTCTGCTCTAAGACTCAAAAATAAAAACATCTAAGCCTGGGGATGTAGCTCAGCGAGCAAGGACTCATCTAGCATGCAAAAGGTCGCTGGGTTCATTCCCCACCACACATACACACACACACACCCTGAATACGACAACAGCACACATCACTTCTAAACAAAATGCCACGGAAAACGAGCCTTCCCGTTTAAAAAAGGAGGGGGAATTATCTACACTAGTACAGACTAATCTGAGACTAGTGCATGAAACATAAATGTTTATGACTGATAATCCAATAGTTACCAGAAGACCTTTATTATTTAAAAGGAGTCAGTAAGGAAAGGAAATAAATGGAGGTTGTCTGCAGCTAAGCTGCAGAAAGCAGAGTTCCACACACTGTCGGGTCTTCGAGTTACACGCAGGCATTCGCATTCACCAAAGCACATGGACAGCAGCAAGTCTGCAGCTCTACACACTCCTCGGAAACCCCAAGTCCTCAATAGGCTTTTTAAAAATAATGTTTAGAATTTATGTACATATATGTTTTTCAAAAATGTTTACTTACCAATTTTGTGCAGTTTTTCGCAACAAATGAGAGCTACAACTCTTTCGGCCAATCGCACACAGCTCATTGGTGGGCCCTAAAAATAACAAAAAAACTTTCCATTCCATATGCCCATAGCTATATTATGACCAGAACATAAAATTTCTACAAAACCTCTGCCCCAGTATCTTTGAAGTTCAATTTACTCAGAACAAAGTTCCTTATTTTGAAAAATGCCAGCAGGTTTAAAAAAAAAAAACCCTAATCTCTATATTTAAAATATCTATCTTTGAAAACTCTGCCCAGTAAAAAACTTAAGTCCTAAGATTTTACAATTTTGGGTTTTTTTTGTTGTTGTTGTTTGTTTTTTTTGGTGGTACCAGGGAATGAACCCAGGGGTATTCTGCTTCTGGGCTATACCCCCAGCCCTATATTTTATTCTTTATTTTGAAACCGGGTCTCACTAAGTTGCGGAGGGCCTAAGTAGCTGAGGCTGGCTGCGAACCCGGATCCTCCAGTCTCAGCCTCCCTAGTACTGGGATTACAAGTGTGTGCCACCATGCCCAGCTTACAATTTTGATAAAGCTAAATTTCAATAAGATTTTAAGGTATCTTATTTTTACTAATCTACAAATATATGACAAAAATAAAGATATACAGGGATAGTTATAATCAACTAATAGCACTGAGCAGCTTTTTCTATGTAGTAAATATTAGTCACTTTGGAATATCTGCAAATCAGTGCTGGGAACAAGGAAAGGACAGCAGTTATACAAAAGACAAATTCTGAGTAGTTGATACCAACATAACTAGAGCAGTTCAACTACATTTAATGAACTTTGTGTCACTTTAAGTATCAAAGCCACTGGTGAATGACTGTTAAAAAGTTCCCATTAGTAGACCTTGCAGGAAACTTCGGAGTAATCTAGACCAATTCTAAGAAAGTGTAATTTATACAGCCTATTAAATATTTGAATATATAACTGACTACAAAAGACTTATTAATCTGCTTTTCAAAGTAGATTTAATACCAAATTTCTAACTTGCATGTCTTTTTTTTTACAAAAGTTAGAAAAAAATCATAAACGGCATCTTTTAAAAGGCAATCATTTCTTTTTTACAATTTTTCAAATAACTTAATTGTGTGCTTACATGATTTAATTCTTTTTTCTATTGGTGCACTGTAATCTTACATCATGATGACGTTCAGAGTGACAGAGACATACACGCACACAGCACTGGGCGATCCCCCAACTCCCGCCCCCTCCCTCACCCTCCCTATGCAAGACCCTGAGACTGGCACTGATAATTTTGGCTATGTACATCATGTCCATTGAAGTGTTTCCTTCATTGAGTCTCCTTTCCCCCACCCAATCATTTCTTTTTCTAAACTTACAACAATAGAGGCTCGAAGAGGTGAGTTAATCGGCAGATAAAGAGTGGAATAAAATGTACCATCAGGCAACTCTCGGGTTCTACATTTTGGAGCTAGATGAGTAAATGGATCACTTGGCAACCTAGCACAGTATCTGTGAAGAAAAGGAAATTCTGAAGCTGAATATACAAATGAGAAGTAGATGGAAATATTTGTACTGCTATTCACAACCTAGTTTGGTTCCTTATGTCCCTCTTCTCCTTTACAGGATTGGTATTTGTATGTGGAATAGAGGCAGACTTTCTAGCTCTGCCCACTAAAAAGCCTTGCAATACCAACACTGTAGTGTGAATGACTGCACACATATGGTCCAGATCTTGGTCTCTAAATGTAACCAAGGGCCCCTTGGAAAAACACCAATATCAAGACTGTATCAATATCAAGAATGTATTCTAGCTGAGTCTAGAACATCTTGTGCCACAAAACAATGGTAGCATGTTTAAACAAACACAGAAGCTAGCTTGAAGGAATTCCCACTGGCCAAATTTGAAATCATTCTGACAGCAAAGTAAGTAATAAAGGATAGTTTATATCCAGTACATAAAATAGTATCCAAAAGTTCACAGAGATTTAAAAAAAAGAATGGAGAGAAGAAGCTCTTCCTTTCAGTAGAATTCCAACTAACAAATAGAGAAAGAATAATGGAATTAGAAAATCATCATTCAGTAGCCATCTTAATCATCAATTTAGGCAAGAACTATTAATGGATATTACACTAATGGGTCAACCTGGGAAGAGGAGTAAGTTTTAGATAGTCTCAAAATAGCTTTCCACGAAATATTTACTACTTATAAAAGGGGTTAGTAAAAGATAACCTTACAGTAAAGAATATTGGCAGACCTTACTCAAGTGATCAGTATTGCCATCACCAATAAGGGTGCAAAGCAGCAATTAGCCTGGACAAGTAGAACATATCACTTTAGTGACATGTTGACCAGAAATGTCTAACCTGGGCTTAATCATGAAAAATATCATATAAACCTAAATTGAGAGGCAGGCTACAAAATGACTGGCCTGTAATCTTCAAAAGTTTCAAGGTTATTAAAGTCAAGGCATGACTAAAGAATGGTGCCAGAGAGGGAGACTATGGAGAAGTGACCACAAAGTACGACTGTGATCCTGGACTGGATGCTTTGGCCACAAAGAACATTCCTGAGAAACCTGAAAGTCTCTCTGGGTGAAGGGTATATGGGGTTCCATTGTAGTATTCTGCCAATATTTGAAATTCTAAAAGGGCTTCAAAATAAAAGGTTAAGGAAAATCATATACCTGATCCTTTATTTTGCTTCTGAATGAAATTTATCCTGACATATTATGTATCTGCTTTTTTTAGTTCTTAGAATGTTATCAGCTCAGGATAAAGGAAGTTAGAACATATTTAAAAATACGAGTTTATTAATAATCTCTTCACTGATAATGGAAAAGTCAGCATTACCCAACATTTATGTTGCAAAACAACAAATTTCAAAATTTAGGAAAAAAAATCAGTGAGTGAACATTATAAAATTTAATTAAATCTAATTAAAAGCATGCTTTCATCAGGCCAGCCTCATCAATGAGTACTAAATATTATTGCACAATGCTGTTTTCTTTCTCTCATCAAAATACTATAAGCCATAAAAAGACTGGTGATTGGAAAGTGTAAACAAGATAATTCTTATAGGTTTAGACTTAAATTTTGCAATACTCACTGATTTCCGCACAAATGCTTTGACACCATACCTGTTGATGTGTCCAATGGCTGTGTTGATTGTGACTCGTGGACCCCCATCATCAGGCCTCAACACATATGGTGGGAAAACATCATCATCATCCACAACAGGATCAACGTCAGTCTCACCAGTGTCAACTGACTTGGAACATTTATTTCTCAAGATCTGAACAGTTTAAAACAGAACTTAGGATGAGCACAAGTATGTTCTTGGCCATGTGAGTTGTCTGCCTCTATACCTACAAAAAAGGCTCTTCTGATATGACATCTCTCTCTCTCCTAAACATGCTTCAACATTCCAGTCACCTGCTGCAGCTGCAGGAAATTTCTCCCACAGAATCCCCTCCAGCTCTAACCATGTAGAGACACCGACAGTACAGTGCAAGGCACGTGCGCACACAGCTGTCGGTGTTTCATGATTGTAAGTACTATGCCATCACTCTGCCTCCACAACTCAAACATCAACAGTCACTGTCCACACTTAGAGTACCCTTTCCCAGACAGTCTTTCCCAATGATCCACATGACCACTTTCACTGCTATTTTATTGGGAAATCCCAAACACTTTGTAAAGTACTGCCATGTCTTTGTAACCATTCTTGATTTCCTTATAATATATACATTGCACACCCTTGTTCAGACTGTTCTTTTTGGATAAAACTATTTTTATCTAGAAGATACAATATTAATTTTTGACCTTACCTTTTCAATGGCTTTGTAGGTTTTAAGGTCTTCTTCAAAACTTTTTATTTTGTCTGTATCTGCTAACATTATGTAATTAGAGATTGGTGCCCTTGCTCTTCCTTTAGATTGAACATAGGATCGATACTCTGTGGGCAAATCAAAACGAACCACCAAGTTGCATTTTGGTATATCAACACCCTCTTCTACAATACTTGTTGCAATAAGCAGGTTGGTCTCATGTGCTCGAAATTTCCTAAGTACCTGAAAAAAAATCCACCAAGAACAGCAACTCTAAGAACTTTTTCAAAGAAAACAATACAATAAAAAGAATAACGGTCATTTCTGACATACCCTGGGCATGCTACACCTCTAATGTCAGCCTTAACCAGATAACAGTGTCACAGAAACCCATATGTATGGTCACGTGGACACAGAAACTCTGCTTAATGACAGGAGTTTTCAACTGAATGTGACTGGAAATCAAAGTGCCTTTCTACTTTATACAAGTATCCGTGTCACAAATCACAGGAAGCCTTCAGATTGAAGGGGCTGATCTCTTTAATGACCACAAATAGATCTAACCAACTAAGGGACCAAACGACCCCAGTTCTGGAAACTTATGGATATTCTAATCCTCCATAATGACATCTTACATGTAGGAGACTGTGCCAACATCTCTCCAAATGTCAAAGCTCCATCACTAAAATCCCTAATTCACTTGGAATTAAAACGACAAGCAGATGATTTCTTATCTTCTGGCACCTCAGGAAACTTTCAACTTAAGGGTCAGAATTAAAACAAAGCGAAAGCTTCTTCACAGGAGATAGAAACTGTATCATGCCTCGAGCTCTGAAAAGTTAAGTAACAAGCTGGTTTCAGACAGTCAGATCTAAGACTGGCTCTTGTCCACCCCAAACCTAGAATATTATAAAAAAAACTGTGACAAAAATGCCTTCATCAAAAACTACTCTGCTACTTTTAAGTTAAATAATAAAACTTTAAATCAAAAGGTTTGGTTTGAAAACCTGAATACTATATTAGCTTTTACTATCTCCATAATGATGTTTCCTATATAAGACCTTAAAAGCATGAACAAACTTAAGATAAAATCTACAAAACATAGTGTCATGTTTTAACTTTCATTTAAAGTCAACCAAGGTAGGACTTTAAAGGAAAAAAAGAAAACATATTCTAGGAAGAGACCTCGGCTTGCTGACTTCTAGCCATGTGGGTCTACAGGATCCGGCCATCCTGCGTTGTCTTTCCATGCGAGGTCACTGTGTGATATCAATCCAATGGAGGGAAAGGAACTGGCTAATGAGAATTAAGACATGAAGTTGATTGACCAGACAGCTACTCTAACTATGGGCATATTCATCACCACATGACCACCTCATAGGAAGCAGCTGGTCTATATGTTAACAAGTAACCTACATTACAAAAGAAAAAGAAATTGCTGGGGAACGACGAAGAAAGGGAGCTCCTACGGGCAGCTTGTCTGTATTTTGTTCTGAAATTGCTATTGTGCAGTGATTTTGATTTAAGTTACCTCTTCCTGTTTTCTGAACTCTGCTTCCATCTGTTTGTTGCGAGGCTGACTCTTTCCAATGCCATGTCCAGTTATAAAGTTGCTGCTGATGTAAGCCAGCTCTGGATCTTGTTTGCCAGCTTCCTTTATCAATCTAGGAAAATTATACACATTTGGAAGTTAAACACTGCTGAGGGAAAAACATTTAAACTTTTGTTTTTAAGGTCTCCTCTAAAATAGAAATACATGTACAGTATTTTTGCCA
Source organism: Glis glis (assembly GCA_004027185.1). Classification (NCBI taxonomy): domain Eukaryota; kingdom Metazoa; phylum Chordata; class Mammalia; order Rodentia; family Gliridae; genus Glis; species Glis glis. Next base: position 69,087 of record PVJS01002048.1, read on the forward strand.
ACATACCTAAGAAAATAGTCTTGGTATTTTTTTTTCCAACTGACTTCAACAGAAATCACTGCCATACTTCACCACATGGATCTGTGGACCAAGTACTTACGATGCTGAATACAGGGCCGATTTACACTGACAATGAAATGGTCACATTACCTCCAACTTTGATTTCGTGCTGATGCCTTAACAGAAATGTGACCCAGGGTGGGACCAAGCTAGCTAGAGAGAAACACAGGTCCTCACGCATCTTGGCTTTGGAACAGGACTTCTAATAAAACCAGCTCGACGCACTCAATAGGCTTCTGGCAGGAGTGGCCTCTGCAGCCACGGTGCTATTTCTTCTGTGGCACTGCTCCCACAGAACAAGGACCAGTGAGCCTGACACAGAGGGGGAATGTCCCGTGTGGCAAAAGGGTTCCAGCTGCATGTGAAAAAGAATGGCTGCTTCTTTTCATCTCACCCACATTTTATATCGCTAGAAGCAGGGCCCTTGGAACTGAAATGCCTCATCATCCTATTCCAACACTTTCTGGTCCCCAGGCTGCTGCCAGAGTTGGGCCACAGCAGAGTACTAGATTTCAGCAGAGCAAATGCTGAAGAGTTCCCACCCCATCCTGTCATGAAGAGAAGAGACCTGGAGCTGTGGCCCCCTTCCCACAGGCCCCTTTGTATTAGCCCAGAGTGCTAGTAACCTAAAGTTAGCCTTCTGCTAAAACATGGAAAAGAGCTACAGACAAGATCATATTACAAGGGCACCAAAGGTTAACAGTTAGTGCTGCCATTACAGCTATTTTGGAAATATCCACATTCGAAAACTCAGCACACAGGATAAATGGTTCCACACCTGACATAAGTGATTCCACATGGTTCCTCTGAAGTCATACTACATAGTATAAATTCCTAATACAAAATTGCATTTTTAAGTCAAATCATTCCTTAGGGGGGTGAAAAATGAAACAGGTTAATATCAAAGAGGTGGCAGAAAGTGAGTGGCCATCTAGAGCATCTCCTGCCCCCAGTCAGCAAAACACTTGTGTGTTCAGGCCAGCTCAAGACTTAAAATGTCCAGAGCCTGAAACTTCCCTATTATGTTCCAAGGTGTGTTTAATTATTATAATAACTGTTTGATGTCAGTTACAGAGAACAGAATTACATGCAAACAAATAGCATATCCAAAAGCCTAAAATCTGAAATAAATTAGCTTAGAAATAACATGTACTCCAAACTTTAGTTTACATAACTAAGCATCAATTTGCATGTAGTAGAGGTTTTTAAAAATGCATTTCAAGTTACTCCTAATTAGGCAAAGAATGAATATACTTTGCCAAAATTATCAATCTGGCAGAGTTCAATTCACTAAAAAATGAAAACACTAAAAGCAACATACTTTTTCTTAATGACACCCACACCAAAGCTGCAGAGAACAGAAGAAACTCATACACATTAATAAAAGTACCTTTTACAAACAATCATTAAATGTTATATACCTATGGTGATATCATTTAGAGTGGAAAATCTTTCTCTGCTGAATGAATTTAAGGGATGCCTAACCATGCCTCCAAGACAAAGCCACGGGCTTCAGGGCAAAGAAAACAAGGACCCACTGTCCTCAGGTGGTTTACAAACAACTGACACAAAATGCTTTAGAGACTTCTTGGAACCATGGAGTGGGTGAAAGAAAATCTTGTTTCTTTCCATTTTTAAACTGAGTTTATAGAAATTGTTCCATAACTGTTTGATATACTCTACTGTTCTCTAGTGCACAGTGCTTCTAAAACTATCTGTAGTGAACAACCAGATTTTTAGAAAATCTTCCAATCCATTACAGACCACTGTTTTTTTTTAATTCCATAAAAATGCACTATTAAGAAAATAAAATGTTTTAAAAAGCATTAAAATTCAGGCACCAATTTTATTATATTCAGCAGACGTAAAATGACTGGCAAACTGCTTAAAAGAGTGCCCATGCTTACTCTCGACCTTTGGATACAATTCAGGGCAGAGGTGAGTCCACGTTATGCATTTACACACAATGCCTCCCCAATTAAACTGGAAATAGCCACAGCCCAAAACAGGGGATATGTAAATCAAAACTAGTAGATTTCTAGTTTAATAGAAAACCAAATATAATTCCTCTATGATCTTAACAAAAATAAACCTGACAGTCACAGGTCATTATACTGATACTGCATCCCCCAAATGTACCATAAAGAACTTACGAACTAGTATTTACTGTGTGACAGGCAAAAAAAAAGCATTTCTATACACATTGTCTTTAACAAACCAATAAAAGAGAGAAGTATTACTACTACACTACAAGTAATAATAATGACACAGATGAAGATACTGAGGCTTTAAAAAGTTAAATAAATTTCCTAAAATATATATCCAAAATGTAGGTAGAAAAGGGACAGGGGCTCTTAGGCAAAATGGCTGACTGTAACTGGAGCAGGGAAAAATACAAAAGCCTGTATTACTTGTATGTGTGTGTGTGTATTATTTTCAATGTAAGAATAACCTATAAACCCCTATTAAGGTAAAAAGAATAATAAAACACCCATCTTGTCACCAAATAAGGAAGTAGTAAAAAAAAGTGAGAGGATAAGGCTGTCAAAGGGACACAGGCACTAACCTCAAAGAGCTCCCAAGGGCTGAAGCTGAAATAATTTGGGCAATAAAATAAAAAAAATAGTATTGGATTATAACACAAAGTTTAAAATAAACATGGGCTCATACTGATAAAAGTTCATGATCCAATAAATATAAACAGAAAGGTAAATAAATATGATAAAAGATGCAAGTTTCTCTTCCAGAAGAATTCCAAACTATACACATAGGTACATCCAGGAAGTGGAGAATAACCCCTTCCTCCCAGGATAGGCTAGACTTGGAGACTTGCTTCCAAAGGACAGAGAAAGAAAAAGAAGAAAACAACAACAAAAAAACTTTACAGTGGAGAAGGCTGGCAAACACTAGCATAAGCAAGTGATGAAGTTTAATATAACCAATGATGTTTCATGTTGACACCACGAGCCCCCTGAAGTGATGTGACCAGAGAGGCATGTCACCTCTGTGGTATTCTTCCAAATCCTACAACCCTGGCCTAATCCTGAGAAAAACATCAGACAACTCAAATGTAGGGACACTCTATGAACCGCTTGGCCAGTATTCCTCAAGACTGCCAAGCTCATCAAAAACAAGAACCAGAGGAGACTGGGAAGACACTGTGATCATGCCATCCTGACACCTAGGATTAAAAAAACTAGAGTGAAAAAATGGCAAAATTTAAACACAGTCTGGCATTCAGTGAGGACTAATGCACCAGTGTTAGTCTCCTTACTTGTGACAAGTGATCTAAGTTGTTAACAACTGGGGAAACTAGGTTAGCACATGAATACAGGAACTCTCTGTACTGTCTTTCCAATTTTTATGTAAATCTAAAATTATTCCAAAATAAAAAGATATTAGGAATAAAAGGGTAGAGGGGTACAGACAGGATGTGAACTCGGGTTTGTCCAATGCCAATATCACACAATACTAGTAAATCCCTGCTACTGGATATATATAATTTTGGCAGGGTCACAACTCAGTCTTGGTTTCTTCATCTATAATATGGTAAGACCATCTACCTTCCTCCCTGATTGAGTGCTGTGAATTTTTTAAGTATATATAAAAGTAACCTATAAACCCCTATACAAGGTAAAAGGAAAGCTGTAAACAGGAGACTGAGCACATATATACACTACACACAGGAGCTGTGAATGATTTTTTTTTTTAATCAGGAGAGTAAAAAACTATATGTGTACTGCAAAAGCTTATACTCCCATGAAACTGGTCACTGAAGGAGGATTTTTCCTCCCATTAAACTGATGGAAGGAAAGAATCTGGATTTCAGGAAGTTTTTTTGAGCTTATTAAAAAGCTTACTGGAACAAGACTTCTATTGTACATTTAATTAGCTGCCCATAAAGTCAACCCTCAGACTGCTCTTGGTTCGTCCTATAACACTAAATTCCAGCCACATTTTATGAAAGCTGATCACAATTAATCTGATCCTTAAAGTCAATAGGAAGTAACTGATTGATTTTGGATAAACCTTTCCAGGCTAATATTCCTCAATGAAAACGGACACATCTCTACATGAAAATACATGTAGATAAATCCCCAGCACTGCCAAAAAAAAAAAAAAAAAAGCAGAAAATAAACTCCCATTCTTCCTTCCAAGTCCCAGAAAATGATACTAGAAATTCCTTTTCCCCATTCTAAGAAACAATCCCAAGTCAGTCAAGCGCTCGCTGGCGTCTTCTGGCCATCTTCCCTCGGTAAGGCCCTGGTTTCCAGTGTTGTGATGCCGAGGGCACGACGACTGTAAAAAGAACTGGAAACTAGGAGCTGGGATATTAGGATTCTAGAATTGTCCTGCCACGGACTAGCAATTTAATGTGGAGCAAATCACATTTTCTCCTGAGGCACTTTCTCTTTTTTATAAAAGCAAGTGGGTTGGATTAGACAGTCAATGAGGTCCCTTTCCAAACTTAAACTTCTGATTTAAATGTAATTCAGTACCTAAAGTTATTTTACTTCATATTCATCAGAAGGTTCAGGCTCAATGACTATGAAAATTACCAGACTGAAAACTGCCAGATGACTACCCCCGAGTCCAATTTCTTCTTACTCAAAAAAAATTTAAAACCCCAAACATTCAGAAGCAGTTAAGAAAAAAAATCCCAAATTGCCTCAGAAAACAAAGCTTAATTTTTCCTCAGAGATCACTACTTGCAGAAAAGGCTCTTAAAGATTGACTGGCCAATTAATGGATCTCATAGAAAAGTTGACTGTCTTCAGTATGAAATAAGGACCCCCTGTTTGGCAGAAAATAATAGAACATCCATCCACAAACCAAATTATAAGTACAAGTTCTTGGCTGGTCAATATTAAGGATAAAATTAGTCTTTATTGAAGAAAGGGAAAGGGTTGAAATCCACAATCTAAAATGTGGATTCACTGTCACCTTAGCTCATATTCTTAGAACTCTTCCTAACATTCTTATTCTCTTTCAAATCAGAAAATTTTAACATGTAATTTATAAACCAATTCAAATTGTAAATCCAGCTGTTCCAAGTTTTTTCCACTGCAGCCTGTAAACTCAATCAATATTTAAGCATGCTGGAAAAACAGTCTTTCCTCTGTTCTCATACCACAACAATCAACCCAGAAGACTTCTGTGACCTCAAAAGGTGTGGGGATTTTTCCCCAGCAAGAAAGCAATCAATGCTACTGCACAGAAGCTGGAAGTCCTCTAGTTCAATTCTGACACTATCTACCTGAAGCCACTGTCAGATCCCACAAGATGACCAGGCTCTGTCCTCAAGGCCACTCCCAGACTTCAGATGCTAATCAAAAGCCCCAGGGTGTTTTACCTGTGCTTCTGAACCACAGAATCTAATCTCTGATTAGTTTGCTAGAGTGTCTCATAGAACTCAGGAGCACTTTACTGATTCATTACAAAGAATATTACAAATGATACCAATGAGAGATGCACAGGACACAGCATGGGGGGGCACAGACCTTCCATACCCACTTAAGGCTTGCCACCCTCCAGGAACTTCCTCATGCTCGGCTATTCTGAAGCTCTCAAGACTCTGTCCTTTGGGGTTTTATGAGGCTTCTTTATGTAGGCATTAACTGACTAAATCATTGGCCACTGGTGATCAACTCAGCCTTCGACACCTCCCCAGAGGGTTAGTGGTGGAGCTAAAAGTCCACTTGCCTAGGACCAGCCCCTATCCTGAAGCTATGTAGGAGCTGGCACCCATAAATTACAAGATTCTAAGGATTCTAGGAGCTGTATGCCAGGAAACAGAACAAGACTACAGATACTGCACAGTATCACATTAAGCAAAAATATTAACATAAAAAATTAGCCACAATACCCAGATAAAATTTATCCTAAGGATACCTGCGGGAGAAAGCTTGGTGTGAAATGCTTAACACAATGCCTAACATGTAGTTAAAAGTTAATAAATATCTGAATGAAGCTAGCAACTGAATACAAAGGAAGAAATGCTTTGAATATAACTTATTTTTTCTATACTTGTTCTCTATTTTAGATAGAATAGATTAGCATCCTTTAAGACAAAAAAAATCTGTCATGTCAAAATTAGCCCTTAGGGAAAATGACTGTATTTATAAACATCCCCTCTGTCAATCCCAGTACAGCATTACACATGAACTATGGATGGAATCAAGTAGAGGGTACTTACACACCCCTTACATGGGCTCCTCAAGCTGCTTTAGCCTTTTTTTTTTGCGGTACTGGGGATTGAACCCAGGGGCATTCCATCTCCGAGCTACACCCCCAGCCCTATTTTTTCTTCTTTATTTTGAAACAGGGTCTAAGTTGCAGAGGGCCTCACTAAGTAGCTGAGGCTGGCTGCGAACCTGCGATCCTCCTATCTCAGCCTCCCTAGTATTGGGATTACAAGCATACGCCACCACACCTGGCCTTTTAGCCATTTTACAACACAAACGCTGTCTTACCCTACATGGCAACAAATGTTAACCTGAGAGATTTACCTGTTTAGGACAACTGCTGTGTATCTTCTTTCCACAAAAATAATTCCACATAAAATATTAGTAAATGGAGAAGGAAAATTTGTCTCTGGCTTTTCTTTTTCTTCAATTTCTTCATCCTCATCATCATCCTCAGAGTCGCTCCAAGACACATAATTATCCTGGTTCCTGTTATTATACCACTCAACACTTTCAAACTGCTGTCGCTCATATGGTTTATACTTGCGCAAGATTTCAAGCAGTTTTATTACTTTAGGGGTTACAAATTTCAGGTCAAGTGAGGCAGGCGAGAAGTGCTCTTCACATAGTGCATGTATTTTCCTTAGGAAAGTGTCTGTAAACAACAAAAACTTCCTGTGCAGCTCCTCTTGTTCATGCTTGATATATTTCTGAAGTTCTCTTACCATCATCCCAGCTACTTTATCTGCACACCAGGGTCCCAGAACTAATAACACTGCACGACAGTCCGATAGTATCTACCAAAAAAAAAAAAAAAAAAAAAAAAAAAAAAAAAAAAAAAAAAAAAAAAAAAAAAAAAAAAAAAAAAAAAAAGAAAGGAAGGAAAGAAGAAAGAAAGAAAAAAGACAAAGGATAGATGATAATGATGTAGCATTTGCACATGAAGTCTTAACTGGGACTTTAGGTGTCCTCAAACTGTCCCTTCAAAACCAATTTACCCAACCAATACAAACACTGAAGTTACTATTTCATGTATCTATGTCTAGAAACATCTTTTTCCTCCCAACAAAAATAATCAAATAGAAAAGATGTGATTGTATAATGTTAAAAGACCTAAAAAAAAACAATTTTAGATCAGAACTACAACTGAGTCACTTACTTCCTGCCAAATTATGCAAACAACTATGTAGTAGAGCAACTTTAGCAATTTTCACTCTTCAAGAAAGAACAATATAATTTTCCTTCAACTTTATCTGTGTACATCCCCTGATCTTACATATATATAGTCCATTATAATGAATATAAAAAGAGAAAGACTAGGAACAGTAGATGAATGTTGGCCAGTCTATAGCCAGCACTTCCAAATGCAAATAGTAGACTATTCCAGACCCACTGTACAACTGTTCTCTGGCATCATTTCAATGAAAATACCACCACTAGGGCATTGGTTGTTTTGTTTTGTTTTGGTTGTAGTGGTACTCGGAATTGAAGCCAGAGGAATTCTACCTCTGCGTGATGCCCCCAGCTCTTTTTATTTTTTATTTTGAAACAGGGTCTTGCTAAGTTGTTGAGGTTGGCCTAGAACCTGCAATCCTCCTGTCTCCGCTTCCCAAGTACTAGGATTACAGGTATGGTCACTATGACTCGCATGGTTCATCTTTTTTTTTTTTTTTTTTGCAGTACTGAGGATTGAACCCAGGGGCATTCTACCTCTGAGCTACACCCCAAGCCCTATTTTTTATTCTTTATTTTGAAACAGGGTCTCACTTAAGTTGCAGAGGGCCTCACTAAGTAGCTGAGGCTGGCCACGAACCCAGATCCTCCTGTCTCAGCCTCCCAAGTACTAGGATTACAAGCGTGTGCCACCACGCCTGCCATGGTTCATCTTTAAAATCCCAGCTAGACTTAGATTCTGATCTTTGCATCTACGCAGAGTGCCACACCTTACAACTCTAGCTCAGAGCTGAATAAAAATCCACAGCCTGTCTTAGGTATAATGGAGGAATTACCAGTTCTACAGGCCAAGCACAAGACATGCTGGGTTGAATATGGACTTACCAAGGATTCACAGGGTAAAGAAAAACTGGGCATTGTTGCTTTAGGAAAAAAATCAACATGAAAGAGATTAAGACCCACATTCAATACGGTGTTAACATTCAAAACTGGCTGCAAACTAATACAGCAGTGGTTCTCAAGCTTCAGTGCATGGGGATCGCTGGAGGGCTTTGCAAATTCAAAGCTCAGCTCTGGTGACCCCACCCAGAATTTATGACTTAGCATGTCTGTGTGAGGCCCATAGTTTGGATTTCTAACAAGCTGAGGTGGTGGGGTGCTGCTGCCTGTGAGGGGCCCAACTCAGGACCACTGCCCTAAAAGCTCTCTTCTTAAGCTGTACCACTCAGGAATCACAGGCTCATGTCCAGTTGTGCACATCAGGAAACAGCAGAAGAACTCAGGTAGTTCAAAGGTGTGAGCAAGAACTAACCTGACCAAAAATGAAACAACAACAAAAAAATTGGGACTCCTTACACTTTACCATGACACGAATCCTAATTCATTTCCTTAACTCAGGAAGGTCCATACTTATGAATATCTGGCTGGACACAGCGGTGCATGCCTGTAATAGCTGTAGCACTTCCAGTTATTCAGGAGGCTAAAGCAGGAAGACTGAAAGTTCAAGGCCAGCTTGAACAACCTATCAAAGTAAAAAGGGCTGAGGACATAGCTCAGTGGTAGAGCAATGACTTGCCCAGCATGCTCATGGACTCAGATTGATCACCAAGACCACAACAGGTACATGATAAATAGATAAATAGACAGACAGACATCTGTCAGGTAAACTTGACCTTCAATCTAATGTAATTATGTTTGATGAAAAATGTCCAAGGAGATAAAAAGATAAGGTCTTCAACTAAAATGTACAGAAAATAGCCTCATTAGAAATGCTTCATTTCAATATTAAATGAAATGCTTTCATTTCAATATTAAAAATAAATAGCTTTTTCATTATACTTACTATACTTTGTATATGCTTACCTGTTTGGAAATTAAAGTAGAATCTCTTTCTTTTGAATGTACAGATATATTACAGTCATTGATAAAATTAAGTGCTTCTTCTAATTCCATCAGCAGTCTATCATAAAGCCCACTTCTGTCAGTAAAGGGTCCACAATCTACCACAATCTCACATGGCTGAGAAGTGTATCTTTAAGATCAGAAGCAAAAGTCATGAATATCACAATGATGAAAATACTACTGTTTTTCAAAAAACAAGGAAAAGAGACTAGATACTAAGAAAATAATCCAAAATGTTATTAGCAGTGGGGTGGGAATGTAGATATTTATTTCAATTATTATTTTTCTGTATTATTGAATTTCTCCACTGAAAATGTGTAACTTTTGTATACCAGTGAAGTGTTATTTACAAGATACTGTCAAAAAAGAGGGGAAGAAAAGGGAAAAGATGAGGATACAAATTTGGCATATACCATCACTAGCATTAGGCCAGGAACCTTACATACCCTTTATCTTAATCTTCATCCAGGGGATTATGCAAGAAGTGAGAGTTCAATGAGCGATTCTGTCTAACCAAACTCAGAACTGCCTTCCTCTGAAGGACACTGGATGGACCCAAGGAAGTGGAAGGTACAACTGGGACTTTGAATAAAAATAAAGGGGCAGTGGAAGTTCCGGGGGGGGGGTGCTGAGTAATTTTATCTCCTGAAAAGGGGGCACTGAGCCAATAAATTTGGGAATCTATGCAGTCTGAAGGCTCTTTCAGCTAAACCCCACTGCCTCTCAAAACACTTTGCTTCACTTTTTAAAATCTCACTCCAACATTATGACCCATGTCAATTTCTCACTAGTTTCAGTTTGTATCTCCCTGTAGACACAAGGCCAACTCATGACACATCTTCCTAGAATGGCACTGGCTTTTATCTATACCATGTTTGTCTGTTAGGTTAAAGGAACAATTGCACAAGGGTGATGTTCCCAGAATTTTAAGAATAGATTTTACTATTATCCCAGGGTTTTGGTTTTGCTTTTAGATTTAGACTTCCATCTTTTGTCCCCTTAGGCATCAATCAGAATAAAGGACAAAAATGTTCAAAATATTCATGAAACTCAATGATGAAATAGGTTAGGGAACTCGGGTCACAGAAGGGAAGTTTTGAAATTTTTAACATTTCTAAATGTCAATTTTATTTTTAATATAGCCTCATAAGGAAAATTCCCCGAGCTTTCATTCATTTCTGCTGTCACTCCTTGGATCTGCCATGCCTTTCATAAAATATGACAACCAGAACAGCATATGATATCCTAAAAGGACACATGATGATTTTAATTAAGGAATAAAGACATACTTAAGTACTTTAACATTTTCCTTAACCCAAGTCAGAATTTACACTTAACCAACAGTCACATTTGGTGAACTAGGTAACGCCTAAACCAACAGATTACTTAGCAGTTATTACTTAAATACTCAAATAGCTCTATTTCCCCAAAAAACTTCCACTAGCACAGGCCAAGCAAACAGGTTCAGGTCAGATAAAAACCCAAGTATATTCCTCTACTTCTACATCACAGGTACTACTGACTCAAGGAAAAACAGCATATCTTAAATGTTTGTATTTCATAAGGCAAAGTAAAGAACAGCATATTCTAAAGATTTGTATTTCATATGGGAATTAGATACCTAACTTGGATGAATCCAAAATGTTACTTTTTCCTCTCACTCTACAAAGAGAATTTCTCAAATTCCTACGAAATGCCAGGCAGATTGCAAAGTATTTCCCATGTGTCCATGTAATTTATCATTGAACAATTCCATGAAACAACTGTCAATGCCATTTTACATGTTCAGCAAAGTGAATGGCCTCACTTGAGGTCACACAGTTTACAATTTGTGCAGCTAGTAACAGAACCCATGTCTGACTCAACTCCATAACCTCAGGAATCAGTCTTCTCTATTTATTGTAACTATCCTAAAAATCACTACTTGGTAATCTTTAGCCCTAAGACTATACCAATAGGGATACAAGACTATTTTGACATGAACTGAATCAGTTATATTTACTTAAAAACCCATTTTCCAGCTAATTTATATAGGTACCCTTCTGCCAACTTAAGGAGATCACTAAGGTTGTATGTGTGCTTTTCTGTGTGCTATTTACTGAAATTCAGAACTGTAACCTCCTCAAAAACAGAAAAACTCAAAATAGCATCTTTCTCAGAAATCCACAAGCTATTTCAAAACAAAAGGGTGTTTCCAAATATTTTAAAGTATATTGCTCAATTCTCTAAGTAAACTAATATTCCCTCAAAGCATCATGTGAAACATCAAGGTCAGAATAACAAAGCACACATTGACAGAAAAGAACTGGTTTTACTGTCCAAGTCTCCAGCCTCTGGCAATATCAGGAACTGGGAAGGCTGACACTTATACAATATAATCTTTCAAGGCAGAAATGCCTCCATCTGCTGTTCTCTGTGGAAACAAGGTTAGATTCTTACACTGGCAGGTACTTAAAAAGAATTCTTAGTCTTGCTCTTTTCTTTTAACAGCCACTTAAGTACTACCTACAAGGTACTACAAAAAATACTAAAGGCTTAACATTAGTTATAACCAGTCTTATTAAAGTCAAGCCAAGAGGAAATGTGTACCTGTCTAAGACCACCAGGTCAGTTGCAGTTTCAGCATTACTCTTAAGAATTTTCTCCAGTTTCTGAATCTTTTCTTCCAATTCCTCTGGATCACATTTCCCATTTAAAATCGAAGCAGTGAGTCCCAAAATTCGAGGGCATGATGGACAATTTTCACAGAGCTAACATAATAGAAGACACTGACAGTAAAGACTTCATTTTGCAAGGCCATAACTAGAGATACTACCATAAAACGTATCGAAATCACTGACAATACTAAAAAACAAATTGTTTAGTGACAACATCAATATACCAAGGACATAATATTATGGAATTACTACGGTTTGTTTAAAAGACATGTTTTTCAAAAAGGCACATTAGATATTCTGCAAAAGATTACTATATGTAATTCATTTATATTGCGATGTTTAAAAACTTATAGATTTAAATGAACATTAATTCGATATTCAATCATTCATATACTAGAACCAATTTCCAAATATTGGTAACTAATATTTTTCATACCTAAACATAAACATGTATAAGCTCGGTAATTTGACCACGAGTTATTAAAACTGATAAAATCTAAACTCCTACCTTCATAATTTCTCGGTAGGGGTGGTCTAGAATTGCAAGATGACACTCATCAAACACCAAAAGGTTAATGTCTGATAGTGACAGGTAACCATTTTTCAAAACATTCAAGGCGACATAGCAAGTCATAACAAGAACCTAAAATAAAATTGACATCAGTATATAAATATGCCTTCACCTGTCTGGACATCAGATCATAGAGCCATTTTATCATAGATGAGGAATAAGAAATTCATTAGTTCAAAATTACAACAAAAATTCTAAATGTATAGAATTTCATACATTAGAACCAAGAAGCAAATTAGGAAACCATGGGAAAGGATTATGAGGAAAAAACTCATGATAAGGGAAACCATGACTTGATGATAAACCTGCTAAATCTACTTCACGTTTTTTTAGGTTCCCATAGCCATATTTTGACTGATGAGACCTGTCAATTTAGTCAAATCACAAAACAGCTCACAGTGTTCATCTATTTCTCCCCACTGACCTTACAAGTTTTTCTGGAAGATTAAATGTTCTTTTTATAGCCTATCATTTTGTAGATTTTGAAGTGCAATATTTATGAGGATTTTGCCCAATAAGTGAGAAATACTAGTAGACTCTGGACTGTTTAAGATTAGGTAGGAAGCAGCTCTTAGCCACTCTGTAATCCCTAGCTCCACATACAAAAGGCCCTCGGTACACGCTGGCTTCATGGAAACATGGAAGTTAGAGGAGGTATCTGTCAAAGGTCCAAAGACCTCAACCAAGAAATTTCTCCAATTTCAATACACTTAACTCAAGAGTAAATTTCCTAAAAAAGAGGTTATCTGAAAGTTGGAAGTAGGTCACGGGAATTTGTAGTTATGAGCAAGTAAATAACAACTGAAGCAGTTTCTTTGCTACCAATTAAAAGTAACACAAATTAGTCTTGTGCTTGGTCTTCAGATGAGCCTTACAATGAGAGAAAATGCATAAGGGCTGATCTCTAGGTTGAGAGAGAGAGAGCAAGAAAGTGCAGTTTTCCAGCCTAAATTAGACAACGAAGGGTAGAGGTCATCTTATAAACCAAGTCAAGGACTTGTAGGATTTATAAAGTGAATTTCTCTACAAGTCTTACCTGGTGCTTAGTAAACTCTTGGTTCCATCTCTCTTTTGTCCAAGATGCATTTACTTCTAGGTTTGAGTATTCCCCAACCTTGAGATCTGAATGAGTTCTGACAGCTGACACTTGCTGAGCAACCTGGTTTGCTGATTACAAATATAATACTCCATGTAAATATGAGAAATCTTTCCTAGTTTGCTCTCTGGACTACTAGTGATTAAGACAGTTACAGAAAAACCTTATGATCATCTATTACACCTAACCACCAGTTTTTAAACAGCCAATTTAAAATCACAATTCCAAGGTCACCCTCCAAGGTGCAGTTAGGAGACGCATCACCTTGCCACTCTCTCCAGAGAACCTTACACAACCCTCCCTGCTCTCTACAGCAGGTTTCCTCCAACCTAAGACTCTCCCTTCCAGGCTGGAATGGCAACCACTCCAAAGCCACGCCTTCTGTTGCCTTCACTAAAACTAGATCATTTCAAGAAATAAGACAGTCTCATATGTATTTAAAGCACATAGTTATGGTGAGACGACCAAAAACAAGGGAGAAGAGTGACATGGTTAGATTAGGACCCTATCAGTTTAGGTTCACATTTAGTATTTTAGATTTTGATATATAATCCCAAACATATAAAAATCAGTATTTAAAACTCTTACTGAATATCTAGCTTTTAAGAAGCATATAACTTTCTAGAGCTGGTATAGCAAAATCACAATTCGAAAGGGTATCCATCCCATAACCAAGCACCTTTTGAAATGCTTTGTGAAGTGAAAACCTAAAGAATAAAAATAACTATTTAGATTATATTCCCAAAGTAATCCATTTAAAAGGCATGCAGAATCTGAACAATTGAGAGAAATACCATAAAGTTAAGAAATAAAATGGTATTTCTGCTAGCAGAGCTTCAATAAGCACATTATTTGTCAAAATCTCTTCAATTTCAATTAACAATTGAATATCCACAGAGACAATTTGCTTAAACATGAAGTCTCATCCAATTTCCTCCACACCATTTGATAAAATAATTTTTTATTACCAGAGTTGACCAAGAACACGGTCCGTTTTCCACTTCTGGTGAAGTCTCCCCTGATCTGATAGGACAGCTCTTTAGTGAGTAGTACTGCAATAAACGTCTTCCCTGAGCCAGTGTTCAAACAGACGATGGTATTATGATCCAGAGCTGCTTCAAGCAGTTCAACCTAGAAATATGGTGGAAATAAAGATTATACACTTCCTATCTAAGTACAAAATTTAGAAAATTGGATTTTTTAAATCTCTGTAATCTTCTTCTGATAGCTTTGCCAAAAATAATAAAAAAAAACTTTCTACACTTTTCTACAAGAATAATAATGATCAGAGGGATCAAATAATGCCTCATATACACAGCTGTGCTGTAAATACATGTTGAAATGGCATTTATACTTTTGTGTGTGTGTGTATGTGGTACCAGGGATTGGACCCAGAGGGGTTCTACCTCCGAGCTACACCCCCGGCCCTATTTTTTATACTTTATTTTGAAACCGGGTCTCACGAAGTTGCGGAGGCCTCACTAAGTAGCTGAGGCTGGCTGCGAACCCAGATCCTCCGGTCTCTGCCTCCCAAGTACTGGGATTACAAACGTGCGCCACCACGTCCGGCCTCATTTATACTTTCTTTAACAGTTATGTTTGCACAGAATACTTCTCTAGAATACTATGACTGACTCGGCTGACAGGAACCATGGTTCTGCCAGTTCATGGTTGAGCATTTTCACACCAATCTCAAGTCCTACCCAGTTGGTTAGGACAGACACACCTAGATGGATACTGAGGAATAGTGAGGTTACAGAGGGAAACGAAAAACCAAGGCATTTCACAAATAGAACTAACAAATCGATTACCCAGCAGATGTTAGAAAAGAAAAGGACTATTAAGAACAAAAGTGTTGTGAATGAGAAAATTAATTAGAAGGAGAGGCCTGAGAGGGTAAATGAGTTTTATAAGTTGTGTCAACTATATGCTAATTTATTCTGTTTTAGTGAAAAATGCTCCTGTATTAGTGTTTTCATTAGTACCTGATATTTTCTTGGCGTATAAATGTTATCATGAATTGCTTCTTGTTGCCATGGCAGTCCAAAGAAAGGACCCATTGGTGAGGAAGCAGGGGTCATGAGCTGCAGGCCTGCCATGCTGAGGGGTTGCAAAGCAGGGCTTTTCATTCATCCAGTGTTTCTTTCATTGCATTTTTGTCCTAGCACAGCTTACTACAAAAGGGAAAAAGAATACCATTACACAACCATGCAGGGTTAAGACAAAAGAAAGCACAGAAACAAGAGAAACATCAGAATATCATTCCTGGGGGCCCTTTCAAACTCTCCCTATAGTTGTTTTAGCTTTCTCTTGATCTCAGAGGATTGTTGTAAAAGTCAAGAATTCTATACCTGACCCAGCAATTCTACACCAAGAAACTTGTTGAAAAGAATCAGGTAAGTGCACAAGAATATAAGTACATATATATATGTGCTGCTGCATTACTACTTAAAAACAAGAAATAACTTTAAAAACTCTTAGTAGAAAATTAGCTTAATACATATGGTATAGCTTTCTATACCAAAATTTTTTAATCCATGAAGATTATAATGCTATATATTTACTGACTTATAAGAGTGTCCATAATATCCCTTTAAAATATTTATAGTATGATGCCTTGTTAAATATATGTGTATATAAATACATAAATATTTGTACATTTCTATAACATTATTATTGATAAAATAATCATACAACATAGAAAAGATACAACTTAGCCCTGTGCATACACCATAGAAAAGATTACCATACCTCACCTAATTATGTCATTTTATCAAAAAGTCATGAACTCAAGAGGTATTTTACTCAACTGATAATCTACCACAACTAATAGCTGACCAACTATTTAAATATGTATCTTTAAAATCATACATATCCTAAACAAAAACAAAGCATGCCATTCTGTAAAATGGAAAATTTTTTCATGTTACCTAAGTACTTCTCCATATTACAAAGTTTTTTTCCACAAATACATTTCATTACATAAAATGACAAAATACAAATTGAGTCTTTTTAAAATTCCTAACCAGACAGAGGGCCAGGGTTTCAACTCTATGTCAAAGCCCACCGCCAGCTTTCCTGACCTCAGCAGAATTTCCTTGCTCCTAGATGGGAATCCTCTCCCTTACACTGCTTTGGAGTGCTCACTGCTATCACTCTATGCAACTGGAAAGAGGATCCAGATGTTTATGTCCTGACAAGCAAAATTTTTTACTTTTCCTGACATGTTAAATTTACAACCATGGTACAAAACATGATTAAGCTGTTGTATCTAATCCAACAAGAAGTCTGAAGTATGGTTTCTTTCATGCCTAGGCACAATACTGAATTCTGATTTCAGACATCAATTCAGTTCAGAATTCAACATCCAGCTACTACAAAGAGCTATGTCAAGGAACTGGTTTGGGGCACCTCAAATTGAGGATCTCAGCAAGACAGCATGGCTGTGGCCCGAAAGCACAATCAGCCTCATTATCTTTCCCTGAAGAAGGTAGCACACAAAGAATGACTGGAGTTCTTTATAAGAAACTATCAAACTGCTATTTTCCCTGATCAAAGAAACTACATTCCTCCTGAGAAATAATCTGCTCATTATCTACTGAACCAAAGCCCCAACAGCCTTCACTCACACCTGGCATCCACCTTTCCAATTCCTCATGCCCTCAGGACTTGCAGGATCAGCAGTAGGTTCCAAGAACCCCATGTGAAAGTTCA
This sequence comes from Glis glis, assembly GCA_004027185.1. Lineage (NCBI taxonomy): Eukaryota > Metazoa > Chordata > Mammalia > Rodentia > Gliridae > Glis > Glis glis. Next base: position 86,445 of record PVJS01002048.1, read on the forward strand.
CCAAACTTCCTGAGATCAACAGGCCATGCTGAAGGTCCAAGGCTAAGGCAGGCACTTCCACTGTCCCTTCCACCTGGCCACCATTCTTGAGATGCTGCTCTACTTCTTCAGAACCACAGTGGCTGCCTGGGACTGTGAGTCCTTAAACCTGACCCCTCACTTTTCACTCAATACCCGCTAATCCAGACTTATCAAAAGCACAATGCAAAGTGTCAGGGGAAGGAGCCTGAATAAGTCCTCGTGAATGGGAACATAAAAAAAGGAGCATAGAAGGCAGTGCTGTAAAGAGCCGACACATCTTTCCTTACTTTCAAACAAGTACATCCAGGAACCAGCAGCACCCTCTACTCTACAACTGCCACCATTTCTTCATAATTAACTCCAGAAAAACAGTCCATAAGTGAATGTTCTTATTTTTAAAGGGGAGGGAGATTATATTTTTAATGTCAATGCCATAAAATACAAAGAGAACCTATGAAAATGTTCAAGAAGACTGCAAGATGCATGGCAAGTGAATGTAACACTTGATCTCAGACTGGACCTTGTACTGAAGGACAACAATGCCATAAAGAACATTTTTAAAAGTTGAAATTGGCTGTATTAAAGATGAACAGAATAGTGTTTTAATATATGTATACACGATAAACTATTACAATTAAGCTAGTTAACACATCCAACTCTTTGTATAGTTAACTGTATTTTTTGGTGGGGAGAGATTACCTAAGAGCTGCAATACATACAGTATTATTAACTATGATCCCCATGTTGTATATTAGATCTCTAGAATGTATTCATTCTACATGACTGAAACTTGGTACCTTTTGCTCAACACCTCCCCTTTTCCCCACCTTCCTACCCCTGGTCACCCCATTCTACTCTGCTTATAAGAAGTCTACTTTTTAACTTTCACATGTAAGTGGCTGATTCCACTCAGCATAATGTCCTCATGTTCATCAACATTATCACAATGGCAGGATTCCCTTCTTTTTAGGGCACAAGACTCTCCCTTGGCAGAGGAAATGGGGCACACCTATCCAATGGCCAAAAGTTTAGGACTTTCATTTGGTTGTTGAAAATAAATTCTTTCCCTAGAACATGGTTCAAGAAATTACCAGCCTCATTTGCTGCTGAAATTATCTTGTACCATGAAAGCACCCAGCCTTAGGATAAAACTAGCACTGCAGAGGACAAAATAAAGAAACTGGGTCCCTGGTAGTATCAGTAAACTGCTGAATCAACCAACTTCAAGGCCCAAACTAAGGAAGATCTTTTCAATAACATAAGCCATCAGATTCCCTTCCTACCCAAACTAGCTGGAGTTGAATTTTCTGAGTCTCATAAACAAAACTAAACCAATAATATTCTAAATTACTATTATCATTTCCTATTTAAAAAAAGGACTATATAGAAAAGAGAAAATAACGGGGGAGGGGAAGGTAGGCAGAAAAGGAAAAAGGAAAGACAGGGACCAGACAAAAGAGAAAACCATCAAACCAGAAATAAGAGATAACGAAGAGGTCCTACAGCCACTTTGCTGGGAAGCTAAGGAGCTTTGTTTGTAGGAAAGTCACAAGTCTAGCACCATTTACACCAAGAAACCAGGGAGGGATTCTATCTAGAATCTTCTGAAACTTTTGAAACTTAGAAATTTTTCCTCATTCGTTCTTATGAGTATTTTTTCACCTTCTGCTATCAGTAAATCTTTTTTAAAACTGTAAATCATCAAATGCTTGTTTCAGAAACAAATTAGAGGAAAAGCTGGACAGTTTTCCCTCTGCAGTGAATCAAGGGAGGTAACAGATCTTGTTTGAAAACAAGATAGTGAGAGCATAAAGGAAAACAGGGAGGCCAGGGAATCGGGCCCACGGCCAGCAAAACAGACCGAAATCTAGTTGAAAAATGGGCCCTCGACCGCCACTGTTCCTCATGCCCAGTCTCAAGACATCGATTCACCCACATGTGAAAATCCTACTCCTACAGGAGTAAAGAGCTCGGGAAAGGGGGAAATACAAGTTGACTTATTGTCCAGGCTACTATGTTCCTGGAGTCTCAAAACATAGAAATCATTATTTTGTTAGAAAACAAGACATTTCCCCTACCTTTCCCCACCCCGCAATTTGAACAGTCTGGAGAAAACAATAGGTGATTGGTTTCTAAGAATCAAATTGAAAATAAAAGTGAAGAAAACATCAAACAAGAGTGAAAATAAAAGTGTACATTTATCAGGATTTAGGTACAACGTAAAGGAAAAACAGATAATTACACATCATAAAAGGAAATGTCAGCCGGGCTTGGTGGCGCATGCTTGCAATCCCAGTACTTGGGAGGCTGAGACAGGAGGATCCGGGTTTGCAGCCAGCCTCAGCTGCTTAGTGAGACCATCCGCGACTTAGTGAGACCGTTTCAAAATAAAGAATAAAAAATAGGGCTGGGGGTATAGCTCAGAGGTAAAATGCCCCTGGGTTCAATCTCCAGTTCCACACACAAAAAAAAGGAAATGGCCGGGCGTGGTAGCGCACGCTTGTAATCCCAGTACTTTGGGAGGCGAAGACCAGAGGATCCGGGTTCGTGG